>JBCJKH010065563.1:0-30576 GCA_039877255.1 Loriculus beryllinus | reverse complement strand
AGTAAAAGATTCAGAATCTTGGTTTGGATTTAAAAGACCCACAAATCTATGAACATCAGTGTATAACTACTTCATCAACATAACAGAAATACAGGCAGTAGGTGTAAGCAGCACTTTGAGAGGTAAATTAAGTCAAATGCTTCATGATGTTTTTTCACTAGGATGTTTTCCTTTGCCTACTTTAAATCTTCCCTACTGTATTTTAAGATCACATTTGCTTGTTTTAGGAAGAATAAGTTCCCTACCCGCTTAGATACTGAAAAACATTTTCACAGCATCTCCTTGATGGTAAACATTGCCATTTCCTTTCTTCCTTCTCTTCCTGGAGGTTATGCCAACTTCCTTTTCAGTCTATCCAGCCAAATTCTATTTCCCTGCAGTGCACTGCCTGGACCTGGACACAATAGGTAGTCTTTCCCAATGCTAAGTACAGCAGAGAGCAATTTAATGAATTTCGCAGGCTGCAGAACATATCGTAAGTCCGGGCATTGCATATATAATCTTATCATGAGATACTATTTGAGTATTTATTCTGTTGTGACAGTGTGATATTTGTCACTCATGATTTATATGATTTGTTATAATTACCAGATAATTTTTGAAGGATTTTGATTGTCTCATTTTCTGAATAAGCAGCTTATTCTTATTAAAATGTAGTTAAATTGTTTTTCAATAAGCACCAGTGCAATATATTTTTAATCAAGATCTTGAATTTGTCATTTTGAATTATTTTACTGGTTTTGTATATTCTGAGCTCATTTCCCATTGCTGTCATCTGCAACTTTAATGAGCATTAATAAAAATATTGAATACCACCAAAGCTGACAATAGAGAATTTTAGAGCCCTGGCAAAGGAGAGCAATGAACTGAGTAAAGAACAACTGAAAAATTTCAAAATCTTGCCTCACTCACTTAAGAGCTAGACTCTATACCCCAAGCTTATGAGGGTGTTTTAAGAGTGGCAGGATGAAAATCAAGCTAGAATCTTGTGGATATATTATCCAGAGGGCCTGGTACACCATCAGACAAACACAGATTAGTTGTACATTATTTGCTCTTTACAGAACTCTGCCGGCTGTTACTCATCTCTGTTGTTTTCTAAAGAGCTTAAAAATAGACTGATACTTTCTGTACTCTCACAGAAATTGAAGTTCAGCTGGCTGGTCTAGAATTTTATCTCCCACTATTTTTTTTATTAAATCACAAGCCTCTCCTAACCTTCCCATATATAGCATACATTCTATACATTCTCAAAGGTAAAGTGTTCAGCTATAAAGTTTAATTGCTCTGATTTAAAAATATCCCAAAATAACAAACAAAACAGT
Organism: Loriculus beryllinus; assembly: GCA_039877255.1. Lineage (NCBI taxonomy): Eukaryota > Metazoa > Chordata > Aves > Psittaciformes > Psittacidae > Loriculus > Loriculus beryllinus. Next base: position 29,251 of record JBCJKH010065563.1, on the reverse strand, counting down.
GAATGTTCTATGGAGATATTTTGTTAGTGCTGTTACAGGATTAGCTTGTTCTTCTGAACCTGCTCATAGCAATGGATTATGATCTCTACCTTTCAGCTTATTAATGGTATGTCTTTGCAGGCACATAATCAGAGATAACTGTAATAACCAAATCAAGAGTAGAGCTTCTGTCATTGTTTGATTTTACTTAACAGCATGTTGGATTTGAGCAGATCTGTATGAGGATATCCTCCCAGAAATTTCCTGATTGTCTATTTGAAGAAAGCAGGACATTGTTTTCTATTACTTGCTTTGTGGCCTGACACGTTCTTTACAAGATTTTCAACTGATGTTTTCTTTCTTCCAATCTTTCCATTATTATTTTCAATGATACAGGTTTCTGGAGATGCCTACAAGGATTCCATAAGTAGGTTAAAGTGTTTGGGTTTTTTCATTTCTCCAGTACTCTTAAATGTTACCATTTCAGAGTGAGGTAGCAGCTGCTACCTGAAGATCCATCCAAGTAGCACTGTTTCTGCATAACTAAAGCACTGCCTAGAGCTCTGCCTTTGAGGCAGGAAAAACTGTTCTGGCCATGAAATAGCGTTCCTAAGCAATATAAACATCCTTAAATCAATGCACTGGGTCATCTGCTAATATACCTATGGCACTCTTGAATTGTTTTGCTACTTTGCTCCAGACTAGAATTGGTGTATCACATTGGCAATCTCTCCTCAGATAATGTAACTGTATGAAGAATAATTGTTTCAAAATATGACCCAGCAATGCTTGAAAGGAGTACCTATTAAAAGCCAAGCTTGGTATTCACCCTATTACTTCAGAGATGCCAGCACTGAGTGGGGGCTATCCTGTGAGGCCTATTAATTAAATAATGAAATAGATACAGTTCTCCAGCAAGAGACAAATCTGACAACCCCAGATTACAAGAGACATTGAATGGAAACTATTCAACGCTGAACGTCCAAACATTGAATATCAAAATTCTGAACAAGTCCAGCAAATGATCAGTTACTGCTTGAGTCACAACCTTCGGAAGCATCTGCTGAGGTTAGAGGAATCTCTTCGTTTTGAACACTCAGTTGAACAAAAAAGTACACACTTCAGCATTACAAGACCTCTTCAATACAGGCCTAAAGTACAGTGTTCCAGGGGAAAGTGCACCCCCCTTGAAAAATTACTGAAACAAAGTGTGTGCTAGGGACAAGCACTGGCTAGAGTTAGTGTGATATGTTTGAGTGTGGAGTTTCCTTTCTGCTTTGCAAAGTAAAACTTTGTCTGATGCTTTGCCTTTAAAGCTATTTGGAGTTTGAAGCCTTAAACACTTTGTGACCAAGGAAGTGTACCATCTTGATAGAATAAACTCTTTTCTCACTGTTGAAAATTAATTGTAAGGTTATCAGACTGAGAAATTTGATCATTTTTGATCAGGGAGAAGTAGAAGGATATGGTTTGAGTTGGCTTTCAATTAAATCATACATTGATATATTAAGTAAACGTAATATCTCAACTTAACCTCTAGAACTTTCCTAAAGCTCTGATTTACTTCTAGCTGACGTAGAAAATTTTACTCTATTTTTAAATCCAGAAGACTTGGACACAGTTTCAATTTGCTCAAGATTTTACAGATAAATAATAATAAATACCTCAAAGGCTATAATTAATGGCTGCTGAAAGTACATACACACCATGAGGTGAAAAAACTGTAGTGGCTGAAGTATTTAATCAGATATTATCATGAATGACTATTAGCATAAGAACATTTTTTTCAGAATAGAAAACAATCCTGTAGACTTTAAAATCAAAGCTTTTACAATATAGTACTTCTTTTGCTCTGTAGTCCTTTGTGCCTCCTCAGAAACTCCCCTACAGGTTTATGTGTCAACTTGACCTTTAGAAGAAAAAATTAAATACAATTAGGTTTGCATCTGATATGAAAATCTTACATCCTCCAACAGTTGCCATATTAAGTTTGTAATAACATTATAATACTGTTCAGGACTTGCAAATTTACTTCTTCAGGGGTTGCGGAGAGAAAAAATATAGGAGCTACCACAGTGACTGTGAGGCCAGCAGTTGGTTCAGTATTATACTAAGAGTAACCCAGAGCCAGGCAGATACAAAATAGTTTTCCCCCCAGTGTTAGTAGCCTTCTGTTTTCTAGCCATGAAACACGAAGTTTAATCCCTCTTTCATACTATATACTGCCATTGATTTCAGTGACGGAGAATACAGATGAGGTGAATTCTTAGGTCTAACCCAGAACTCCAGAATTAAGAATCTCCCCAGTGGGCCTTCAGTCAAATTCTGCAGACACATAGTAGAAAAAGCAGGTTGAATAAAACTGTCCAGCTAATGTAGTGCATAGCTTGGCTGCCATCATAAAACACAGACTGTCCCCTGTGTTCTGAGGAGTTGGAAGAGACTCTTCAGTTCTGCTTCACTGAGTCACCATTCCACAAAGTCTTGAGAGATGAAGTACAGCCACAAGTCTTTTCAGCGGGGGACTTCAGCAGCAGTGAAAATGGTGAGAGTAGCTCTGGCCCTCCCTTTGTTTGACCTTCCTCAATTATGTTCTTACATTATTTGAAGGGAGAAGCTTATTTGTACAGATTCATTCACCACATGGGATAATGCAAAGTGAGAGGGGTTCATTTTTCATCTTGTCCCTCCCCCCCCACACACCTTTTGTCTCCAAAGGAGACATTATTTAGTTCTGTAACTAAAAATCACTTCGGTAATAAGCACATTCAATATTTGCCTAATTATAATGTCGCTGTTTTGTGAAGAACTCTGTTCTTTTACTCAATCCTACTTTTTTCCTATAATCTATGAAGTATATTTATGAATTATGCATGCAAGCATAATTAAAAGTAACAATTGGTGAATTTAATTCCAGTGGCATTGTTGTGTCTTTAAGTCTCTTGTACAACTTTAACTGCACTGAGTTCATGCACATGGCAAAGGTTCTCTTGTAAAAATATAACTACTCTGTCTAAAGTTTCTTAGTATCCTAACGCACTGTATTTGGGAAACTAGTTTTGCTGTTTTATTCCTGCTTATTTCTGAGTGATTAACAGGCTAAATTCTGGACTGGAGTAATATAGACCAGGTATATAACTAATTAAAATTTTAGTGGAGTGGTGGAGGTGGGTACTAGAAAATAATGCTGCTTAGATTTTAAATACCTGATCAATGTATCACAATTGTTAGCCTGGATTATGAACTCTCCTAACAAATTGTATTACTCATAGTCCTTCCATCTGATACAGTTAGAAGATAATTGCGTTTTCAGCATTCTTAATATATTGTATTTTTCTTTTATCTGCTTTTAAAAGGAATTTATTTACTCACAGAGAGCACAAAATAGTTTTACCCACAGTTGATCTGAGATAAGCCTGCTGAAGTTTATCAGAAATTACTTAGAAAATATCAGATATGACTTACTCTTCCAAGCTCTCTTACAGTTCAACTGCTATCAGATTTCTAGTTTTGATCAAGTCCTTTTATTATCAGTATGTTGAGATCTTTCAAAGGAATCATTCCAAACAAAGGCACAAAACCTGTGAAGAATGCATCATTCACTAGCAGAAGAGTTGCCACCTATGCAAGATAGGCCACTAAGATACACAGCTCAAATGAGTTCTAATATCTTACCCTTATTCCCTCTTATTTTTAATATAAACTGGGTTTGTGCTATAGAAAATATATATTTTTTTCTTGTAACAAGTACGATGGACAAATCTTGAAAATACACTTTAATCTAGTGCATGAAAGTGTTGCTAACACAGTGTATAGGATGCAGACTTTATTTAAAAGGGTCTGCATATGTGCTCTACTTAGGTCTATGAGAGTAACAACTCAGGGCAGAACTGGAACCTTATTTTGGACATAACAGGAAATACTGGCCCAAGCAAGGCTGGGTTGAGAACTCTATACTAAAATAGAGTCTTAGAAATAATCCAAGACATCAAAACACACTGTCTTTGATGATGCAATACAACCAGATCTGCATTGATCAGATCTGTATAAATCACAAGTCACCTTAAATCAATGCAGAAGTTGAAGACTGTCAAAATTTAATGTCTCAGTGGTGCCTTGTTTTATCATTCTGTTAACCCAGAACTTTATTACCCATACTCTTCTGCCTTACTCATTCAGGCTTGACTTGCACAATTCTAGGTTTGACTCGTAAGACCTTAAATAGAAATACAGAATCCCTACCAGACCCCACAAAATGCATACATTCTTTACTGTATTTTACCATTGCCTTGAGCAATAGTGGTTTAGCAGTGAATCTGAAGATAAATTGTTGTTAATAGTTTGGATAGCACTTCCTTCCCTAGTTTCTTTACTGTCTTCACTATTTCAAGGTGTGTGACGGATTTGTTTTTCTCAGCCAGTTCTGCTATTGTCCTGGTTTTGGCTGAGATACAGTACAGTGGATTTAGTCTAGAACAATGCTGATAACACACTGATGTTTTAATTGTTCCTAAGTAGCACTTGTCCTGATCAAGGACTTTTCAGTCTCTCATGCTCTGTCAGTGAGGGGGGCACAAGAAGCCAAGAGGAAGAGAAAGTACACCTGACCTGAACTAGCCGAAGTGATATTCCATAACACAGCACATCATGTCCAGCATATAGACTGGGGGAAGTTGGCTAGGAGGGGCCAATCGCTGCTCAGGTCAGGCTGGGTATCCGTCAGTGGGTGGTGAGCAATTGCCTTGTGCATCACTGTGTTTGTGGGGATTTTGTTTGTTTGTTTGTGTGTTTTTGAGTTGTTAGTTTGGTGGGTTTTTTTGGTCATTTTTCTGTTTTATCTCTCCATTATTTCCCTTTCCTTTATTATTATGAGTATTAGCACTATATTACACTTTATTTTGATTGTTAAACTATTCTTACCACAATGCAAGGGTTTTACTTTTTGCTCAATTCTTCTCCCCACCCCACTTAGGCAGGAAGAGTAGAGAAGAGTAAGTTGCTACATGGTGCTTAGTTGCCACCTGGGGTTAAACCACTTCAACTTTCTATTGAGATTCTGTTTTAAAACATGGTTTTAGAATTCAAAGAAGCATAGGAGAAAAGTAAATAGCATGAACGATGGATTTAAATGCACAGCTAGAATATATTAGATAGTTCTGTGCTGTAAGAAGTCTATTGACTCCAACTTCAAAGCAATCTTTTCAAATTGATCAAACATTTATAAAAACATCTCTTAAATTTATTAACCTTTTGAAAGAGTTCGCAAGAAAAAGCTTAGCACAAAGTTTGCAAGGAGAGCACCTCAAAATAGTCTCTCATTAAATAGAACGGAAATAGTCTCATTAAATAACTGTCAATATAGTTTATTCTGTTTACTAGACAACAACTTTTATTATATTAGATATACATTTCCTTTTTTGTTTCCTGTACTTCCAACTTTTCACACTCATTTTGCGCTATTGACACCCACTAGAAGTACTCAATAGTGAAAACAAGATAAACAACTTTGAACCTGAATCCCCTTGAATCCTTTTACTGCTGTTTAACTTGTACAGGTTAATTGATTTTCTTTCCAACCCAGTGCTAATGCCCGATTTACATTTCCTCACTTTCAATCTCCTGTTATACCTAACCTTGTATCATTCTACTTTGCTTATAAGAATCCTTTGTCTAGAAATGTTTAAGGCAGGAAGCCTGCCTGTCTTCTCCCTCCAATTTAAAAACAGGTTATTTTATAGTGCTTCAGGGCCTTCTATATAAAATGTACGAAACAAAAAAGGAAAATGACATTATGTGAATTAAGAGCTATGGGAAAACTAGATCAAAAGTGAAGATAATTACTTGAAAGTGATCTTCATATAAATATATATAAGTATACACTTAACAAATAATCTAGAATTACAAATTTATACCATCTCCACAATGAGGAGAATAATAAATTACTGTGCTTCAGAGGCATTAACTACTATCTTACAGACCAAGAAGAAAGGTCAGGAAAGAAGGCAGAAGAGAGATTATTGCATAATTGGGTTTGATTTCTTTTATTTGTTTTGTACAGGAAATGTGAGGTCATCAAGAAACTTTGTTTGGGAATGAAAATGGCTTGCAATCTCCCTTTTTATGGTTTGGAAACTAATCTGGCAGTGTTCAAGGTCAGGTTGGACGAAGCCTTGGGTGGCATGGTTTAGTGTGAGGTGTCCTTGCTTATGGCGGGGGGGTGGAACTAGATGATCTTAAGGTCCTTTCCAAGCCTATGATTCTATGAGTCTACGTTAGACAGGATGGATCCAACAACTTGCCATCTGTCTTCCCCTTGCTTGGCCCTACCTTTCTCTCTATAAAAAAGTCAGATATCTTTTCTTTCTTTCTTTCTCTTTTTTTTTTTAAGTGAGAACTTTCATCTGATTGATGGCTTCCTGTTGCCATTAAGAAGTGGCAGTATATTATCAGAACGAATTTTCTGAAAATGTGCCATTCTGTTATAAGCCACCAGCAGGAAGCTATCACTCACAGAACTGTACGGTTTATTTTAAAAGAATTTAAATCTGTTAATTGACACCGAGAATTAATATGAGAAAAAGACAATCAGACACTACTTAAAGTTTTCATATTACTGATTGATTGTATTGAGTTGGGAATCATGAAGTTTTGGGAAAGGTAAGGTAAGGAAAGATGATGTTTCTCCTTGAAAACCAGATGACTGCATATAGCTATATAAGTGTTAGAAAAGCATAAATAATCATTTATATGTACATATAAACTTTTAAAATATAACTCTTCATACACTATGTACATATATACAATACATATTTTATATTCATAGATAATTGTACCCTTATATAACATAAAATCAGTTTCAAGCATGAAGTTGAGAAGTCTTATAGAGCATAAATCTCACTGTATGCTCAGTGGCAAAACAACTTGCACAGCAGGATATGGCATGGAAAAAGTATTTCAATGAACACTCCAGCCGAGGTTTATTACATATTGATCAATGACACATCACTAATATTACGATGAAAGGCATGAGCCTCTTGTCTTTTCCCTTTTGCATTAGTACAAGATACTCCTAAAAAAGTGCTATGCAAAGTGTATCATCTTTCTAAAAAAAATTCTAATTAAAAAAAATAGGCATGCCAGATATTTATTCTTTAGAAGGACCTCACTGACACTCTAAAACTACACACGCCCGAAGGTAAAATTTCTATGTCTTTGGAATGGAATGAAGATTTTACTGGTAGAATTTAGAGCCTTTAGAACCTATCTTTCTATAATTTCATACAACCCTTCACCAACATCAACCTACAAATCATATGCTAATCTTCAAGTTCATCTTTCATGTTTACAGGAATACTGTGTTAGATGCACATAAAGATTATGTAATTCCTGGGTACAAGTGGAATACTCAAGAAGCAAACATCGTGAACGCTGTCTTCAGCAGCCAAAGAGGAGAAAAGTAGTGCATGAAGTGCCTTAGCTAACCTAGTCAACACTGTCCTCAGTCAGGAGAAGCTGACTAACCCGTACAAAATTGTTGTAAGCCCAGCCTCAAACATGAGTAGTACAGGAAAGCTTTTTTCTTGGCCAGGGATGAATCCAGGTCCCTAATATCATATGGCTAATATGAACCCCTATTTTAAAAGCTACAGTTGAAACAGAACATTTATATCAATAGTATGTTCCTCCACAGAGATTATTTTTCTGTTTCTAAGAGGAATATGAGATTATTTACAGTATGGCATATGATATGCTCCATGAACTATCTTGTGTTTCTCTAATCTATCCAGTTCCATTCTTGAACAGCATATCAAATCCGTAAATTACATGTCACTTAATGTTATCATATATTTAACTGATTTCCATTCTATGTTTTTAGTTCTACTAAATAGAGCATTAATTTACAACAGTAACTGTAACTGTTAAGCGGAGTACCAGTGTAACTGACCAGTTCAGGATCTATGGTAACAAATCCTTTAGACAGAAACAGCAAACCTCTAGTGGGTAGGACTACACTGAGAATTAACCAGGTCTTTCAGACTTTCAGTTTCGAAAGAGCTCTGGACACATTCAGTATAGCACATGCCTGTCTTCCATTTTATATTTTCTATTTATATCTCAGTTTAAAAACAATATCAAATGCATGAAATGATTTTTTTAAAAAAAGATGGACAGACAAGCCCCCAAAAAAGTGTAGTTCAAATCTATTAAACCCTATGGAGATCTTCCACACCTAGATGAACCTTCTGAGGTCCATACATTTAAAGAACTCTAGCATTATGAAGAATAATTATTACGTAAGAAAGGCAAGGTGAGGTCACATTAAGAAAGATACCTACTACTTGTTTTCTCCCCATGGATGTGGTTTGAGTAGGCTTCTTTGATTCCCGAAGAAGTCATGAATGATGACTGAGAAAACAGCACAATCCATTTACATTCTGGATCTGTGATTTACAAATTAATCCATCAGGGGAAAAAAAACATCCATTAAAACCTTCCAAGACTCTTTAAAACATTGCTTCATTCAGTTTGGAGGTGTCAAAGTAACTTGGGCACTGCCAAGATGTTTGGGCTGGAATCACAGTATAAAATACCAGTATTCTTTCACTCCAAACTTTGAGACAAAACTTGAAATAGGCTGTTCTAAATAAGGTTTTAAAAGTCTAGAGTATTTACTGACATTTAAAAACAGTAGCATGGGTAATTTTTAAATGGAAATATTTTAGTACAACCTACAAATAAAACCCCATAAAGCTAGTGTCTAACACTAATATTTTTAAAGTTGTTCTCCCTTTTGCTCCCCAGGTTTCTCTAATCACAGAACTTCAGTGAATTTTTTAATTTCTTCCCTTTGATACACATCAAATAATCATCTTAAGTACTTGTCTTGCTCCAAGGGAGTCAATATTTTTTCAAGCTGTGCCTCATCAGCACACAGTATTGAGTATCTTCTAATTTACAGAGAAGTCAGCAAATCTTGGTTATTTCAGATGAGAAGAAGGGAATATCTTCTCTAAGATGACTGAACACTCTATTAACTAAGCGTGAGTAGAAAAAGAGAGGAAGAATTTTCTCAGAAAGAAGGTATGCAAGTTATTTAGGGGTCTATAACTTATCATGGCTCTTTAACTCCAAGTTCAGATAAATTGGATTCATAATGTTCTGTAAGTCTCACAAACTTACATCTAACAATTTTATGCCTCAAACAACATGAAATCTGATCAAACAGCTTTGAGTGTGTTCAGCCCTCCAAAACCTTACTTTTAGTGCAAATTTATTGATGGGGACTGAAGCGTAGATATAGCAAGTTACATGCTCAGTTCTGTGACAGAACAATGATTTGAGCACAGGTTTTTCAAACTTTAAACTTCCCCTAGTCCTAAGAAGGATCTAGAAGAAAGTCAGACTTTTCCCACATCAAAATTTTAAGATTTTAGAAATTCCATTATTCCTGATAAAGCAAAATTTTCCTTTAAAAAAAAATTAATTAAATTAAAAAAATAATAAAAGGAGGAAAATCCACCATATTCACTATTAGCGTGTCAAAAGTTTTCCCTGCACTGTTGGAGGACCACTGCATCAGACACCTTTTTTAAGGCTACCCTCAACAAATGACACTTATTTTGTGTTATTCTATACAGATGCACATGACACAGACCCATTCATTTTCCATCACACAAAACTGTACAGTTCCTCATAGCAGCACTGAGGCAGCCAACATGAAAGCATCTTCTATGGGTATCTGTGAAAGCATTTTTTCAACAGCATGAAGGTGCACATAAAGTTTACAAAAATTGGACAAAAGCAAAGCCAGCACAGGAGATAAGAAAAAAAGAAAAACAAACAAACAAAACCCCAACCAACCAAAAACAAACAAAAAAATCCGAAACAAAAAAACCAACCCCCCTCAAAAACCCACAAAAACAAACAAAAAAAAGAAATAAACCAAACACAAATGACCAACCAAAGAAAAAATTAAACCCCAAAAACCCACAACACGAAACTACTAAACACACACCAAAGAAAACCTCACAACAACCAAAAAACTAAACAAACCCCAAGATCACAACCAAAATGCCCCCAAAACTTCAAATCTTCCCCAACCTCCGACATAAATCTTTATTCAAATAATTCTTCAGGTTTAGGGTGTGGAGGGCTGTCCCTTTATTTGTTTTTCTTTAAGAGCAATCAGAAATTTTGGTTACGATTTCTTTACTACTATCTACAAAATGGTTACCCAGTGAATGAGACAGAGCAGATTTCTATAGACTAGGTGAGAAAAGTGGAAGAAGGGAGATTTAGACTAGATAAAAGGGAGAAGTTCCTTACTGTGGGGTGGTGTAACTTCGGAACAGGCTGCTCAAAGAAGTTGTAGATGTCCCATCCCTGGAAGCATTCAAGACCAGGTGGGGTGGAGCTTTGAGCTCCCTGCTCTAGTGGAAGGTGTCCCTGCCAGCAGCAGTGGGTTTGGAACTAAATAATCTTTAAGGTCCCTTCCTACCTAAACCATTCTACAATTCTGTGTGTAAGAATCTGAATTTTTTCTGTCTTGCACTTCAAAAGGTCAAGTCCAGTTAAACAGAAGTACAAGTTTTTAAACTCCCTTCCTTATCTCAGGTCAAAACTCTCTAGCTGCTTCATGAATTCTGAACTCAGACCAGCTAGAAAGTTCAGCATGTTAAAAAACAACAAATCAACATTATCCCAACCCTGACAAATCCTGTAGTTACAACAGAACTCTCAAATTAATATTCTTGAAGTAAATACATTACATTATAAAAAAGACATACCAAATGGTGAAAGATGAATGTAGATGCTTTAATAAATCCATTCTGCCCCAATTTATGTCAATGATTTGCATATAATGAAATTATCCTTGAGCAAATAACTGATAACATAGTAAATCTGTCAATGGCATAAACTGAATGCTTGTTAAGGCTATCTGGCAGTTTATTCATACAAGAGGCAGATGCTCTAGTACAACACGCTACTTGCAGGAAACATTTTTCTGTTATGTGGTAAGAAGGGAAAACCGAGTAAAGATTAGCTTTGGTTTTACCGCAAAAAAAAGGAAATGCTCCTTAAATAATTAATATATTTGATGCTAAAACAAAAATCAGTGTATGTTAAGTTACTTGAATTAGACTACTTTCTCAATTGGTCTAAAGATTAAGGGTTATTTTCTGAATATGGGAGAGGTTTATAAACTGAATATTCGCACCATGCACTTATTTTGTACAGAATATTTCATGTTGGTCATTTTACTTAATGAACAACTAGCAAGTAGCTAGAGCAGAATAAGAATGCACTCAGACAATAAGTTAAGACTATAAAAATCTGAATGTAAATTTTTAGTCACCATAGATAATGAAATATTAATGTTAATACACCTATTTCACAGGTGATTAAACTGACACATCTACCCCGAATCTTGCCTTAAACCCATTGTTGTAGGATGTTCAGCAGTCCTTTTTCCCTCAGCTAATGGCATACATACGTATACATATATACATGGCATATATACATGATGAAATATATACCTATTTCTTGCTCTGAGGCAAGCCTTAAGAATTGCACAGTCCTGTTTAGTATTATGAGACCTACATTTTAATGAAAAAAAAAATAGAAAAATCCTGAGGAAACACAGATATGAATTGCAAACTACTGCTCCTCACCATTTTCTTCCAATCCCCTGTGATCACAGAAAAGCATGGAAGACTGTTCATACAAAGATGTAAGGTAGGAACATTTACAGGGTTAAATTACTCAGACAAAAATGGTATTCATTTTGATATTTAGTGTCTAGTGATTATATTCTCCTTGAAATATGCTTTCTGCTAAGTCATGTGGAGTGAAACTAGTTTGAGGAATTATAGTAAAAATGCCGTGTTTGTGAGATTTGATCAAATAAGAACTGTAAAATTGTGTTCCTACTGTCATTTCTGCTCCCTTCTTTAAAATAGAAAAGAAAAAAAAAACCCACAAAAATGCTCAAAAAGATACCACCAAACCCACCAAACCATACACAAAAAAATCACTACCCTCACTTTTCTTTAAGCTACTGTTGAAATATAGACAAAAATTCGTGAAAGCATATGGATTTCTTGCAGTTAAATACAGAGCACATTAGGGGAATGGCAGACCTTCGATTTTCAAACTCCTGCGAAGTGAGATTTTTCAAGGAGTTTAAAGTGATAATTGCCATGGATGAAGCCAACTATTTCTATGGTTGTATCCAGTTGGAAAAGCCAATTTTCAGCATGCCCGCTCCTGATGTATTATGGGAAAATATGCCTCACAAGCTGAAAAATCCAACCTGCATGAGAATCTGCTCCTGGTAGAAGTGAGGAGCAGGTGCTTATATATAAAGAGCTGTCAGAGTCAACTGAAAAAATCATCTTATAAGCCATAAAGTGACAGCCATAACACATCCTGTACTAGGTACATTACAAGCCACAAATTCTCCCACTCAGAGCTTAAGGCAGTGTTTATATGTACTTAAGTACATATATTTTTACAAATACAACCCAAAACCTAAAACAACAAACTTCACTTTGCAAGAAGTAATTACTGCAGAAGAATGCTGCTAGTTATATACATGGACCTCATGGTTATAGCAGGATATAATCTTTCATATTATCTATATTGTATAATATTTGTATTATTGAAAGTTAAACCCACGGCAATTGCGTTACTATGTGTTACTGTAATTTATCACTTCTGGTTATAATGAAATATTTTTTCTGGGTTCTCCAGAGATTCTCAACTTCTGCTGTTGCACATCTCTAGAGAGTTTGAACAGCCCTGTTTCAACACAGCCCTGAGAAATAGCAAGATTGTTGATGCTCTCTCTTCTAGTAATTTTTCTCTGAAAGGGCACTATACTTTTAAAACAGCCATGCTAAAGCTCTTTCCCCAAATGACAGAAATTGAGTAACTTGGGGGAAGAAACTAGTACCAAGCTCCAGCACACTGACGCACACATTAATATTCTCTTCTCACAAGAGCCCTAGCTCAGACATTACCAGAGAATAGAAAACAAAAAGGCTTAAGCAGGCCCCTGCAGAAGGCACTGCCAGCATGTTTAGACTTTATTCAGAAAACATTTTTATTTGCATCAGGCTCTACGGTCACCCTCCACCAGTGTTGGAATAGTGAGCTTCAATATTATAGATGCTGTCTTAAAAAACCACCAAAAAGCCCAAATTGAAAAGTACACAGTATAGACCTCAAAACAAAGGTATTTCACAATCCATCTCACACAGCACTTACACATCTTTGAGGATCTGGCCTTCATATTGTACCTATGCTAGCTATTGAGACTGGATACCCCACAGGAGACTGGTTACTGCTGCTTAATTCCTTGCCAGACCCAAGAGGCAAATTACAAGTCCGATTCAATCTGTAACAGCTGGCTGCAGTACCTCTGGAGTCATGCAGAAAATAAAAGACTGCAGCATCTATTTCTTTTTCCATGCTTAACCCTTCTGTTTCCCACTTATCCCCCAAGGGATCCTCGTATCTCAAAAGTCAGCATAGTAACTAGAGATTTTTATTTATTTAGTTTTGAGGTTTTTATTATTAATCTTTCCCTTCCCCCCAATCTATATATATTCAACACACTCTTTCACTGTGATTCCCACTATCCTTAGGCACAGTTTCAGACTGTGATTTTTACTCTCTGTGCTGCTAGGAGAAGTGGAGAGAAACAGAGAGCTCACCTGAAATTCCTAAGGTATGTTTGAACAAATCTGCACTGTAGCAAGCTTCACTTACATGGCAGCCACAAGAATTTTGTCAAATAAAAGGGGACTGGGTCATTTTAAAAACCTTACTAGTAAAGGTGCACCTAGATGCAATTCATCTAGGAAAACAATGTATGATACAGCTAGAGACTTTGGGGCATTTTCTGAACAGAATGACAGAGGGTAATTTCTCATCCCTCAATAGTACAAGAAAGTAAAAATTTTATTCCATTAATGGAATTACATAGCCTGTGAACTAATGTTTCATATACCTATTTCCTGAGGTTGTTAAAATCCAACACTGAAAATCCTTCTTACGTGATTAAACATTTCCTATGTGAGCAAGTCTGCATTTGTGAGTAATTCCCTAGGTGTTGCAGTAGCTTCAAGTGAGCAGCTTATGCCAAGATTGGCTATTAGAATACATATGTGAGGAGAAACACAAGAGTAGATATGAGGAAAACCAGAAGGATAGGTAGGAGTAGAGGATGCCTGAGAGTTATAGTCGTGCTTAAGCTGTATTCAACTTCATAATACATTACTTAGAGAAAGGGGGGGAAAAAAATGTACTTGGATTGAGTTCCTACTTAATAGGCATGTCATGCTTTCAGAGATCTGCCATGATGCTTAAACTAACAAATAGAATTCCATCTACAGTCCAGTACCAACGATTACCTCAAAACTTAGGAGTTCCACATATGCTTGCAATGTTGAAACAGGCAGACACAAGTAATTAACTGTAAGTACTAACCAATCCTATTATCCTATCTAAAAAAAGATCAGGTTGGACAGGGCTTTGAGCAACCTGGTCTAGTGTGAGGTGTCCTGGCCAATGGCAGGGGGTTGGAATTGGATGATCTTTAAGGTCCCTTCCAACTGTAGCCATTCTATGATTCTCTGTCATGTCTCCCTGGGCTGCTAGAACACCCTGGAGCAGGCTGAAGCACAGACAAAGCAGTCTCCAGGCGTCTTCCACCACTCTGATGTCTGGCAGGGGAATTTCTTCCTGCTGTGTTTTAAGATTCTCTAGCTCTCTGTCACAGCAAGTAAAAGTCCATAGATAAGTAATTACAGTGCCTAAAACTAAAGCTCCTTTTTCTTCAGACTTGATGCTAAGCAACCATTTACTTAATCTTCAGTGAACATAAAGGGAAGAGCTTTTCTTCACAGGTTATTCTACAAGTTTGAGTTCAGAAAGGTCAAGTCCAGATCTTTAAATCCCTAATCTAGCAGATAACAGTATGTTATGTCTACAGTATGACTACATTGGAACTACTTATATGAAGTAGGTAAAGTGAAGTGTTCATGGCAGATGCCAATCCTGACAACATGTTGAAAAGGCATGAAAGGCAAAAGGATCAACACTGTTATGGGAATGTTTTATACGCAGAATAACATCATGTGATCCCTTATTAGAAACCATTCAAATTCTTGGTACTGAAAGAAAAATAATAAGTGGGAATATTCAGAGGGCGTAAAGAATAAGAAGTATAAAGCCTGAGTCGCTCTGATTTTTAGCAATTATAATTTCTTCTGCTAAAGGTATAAATTACGATTACAGCTTTATAGTGCTCAGTGGAAGTTTTGTACTGATTACACAGAACGAATCCCTCCTTCCTGTCCACAGGCCCATAACTACGGCTATTATATTTGAGAAAAAGAAGAGGAGAAAGGTATGTGGCATGCAAATTGCATATGTTCCAGCATCTTAAAAGGCAAACTTTGCTGGAGTCTGGGTCAGTCAAAAGGTTGCAGTATCATGAGGTTTGTAACCCCGAAGAGAGAACAAGGACTCACGTTGCTAAACTCCCATTGATCTCCTACTGTCTGTCATGCACCTAGGAGCACTGTACTTTAACCTCTGGCACTTCAGCAATGCTTCCCACAGGATCTTTTAAGAAACACGCAGGTGTAACTTGGACTGCCACTGAGATAATCACACTGGGTTTACTTCCATGTTTCAACTGTTCTCTGAATCACAGGTATCAATTCATTATTATCAAGCAGGTCTCATAAGCCAGTACAGCTTAATCAGAGAGTCTGAATTCTACTTTAAGCTGTCCTACTTATCAGCTGGTACTGCACAAGCTGTTGCTCTGTGCCATACAAAAGTCCCCTGGACTATGCCTTCACAGAGGCCTAATACTAACCTTGACCTAGGTAGGTTTAAGCTATCTGAGTATGCTAACAGCTGGTGATATTTAATGCTTTCAGAAAGGTGTACCATATGAGAGTGGAGAGAAAAACACCCTGCCCAGAACAACAACAAAAAACCCAACTAGGATCAGAAAGTCTCTGAACCACAAACTATTAATGTCTGGTAGATTACTGCTGGCAAATGCCAACCTGTGCACTGTTCCTGCATCTATCCTCAGGCACCCTCCGCTGGTCAATGTGAATGACCAGGCAGAGGGTTGGGATGTTTAGTTCGACAGTATTCAGCTGTTGCTGTGCTGTAAACAAACTGTGAGTTTGTCAAAATTTTGTGGCTGAACAATAACAAAGCACACGGACAAGATCCTCAGCTGCGGGAAAAATGAAGCTGCAGTGATTTACACCACTAAAGTCTCACTGTCTCATGTTTATGGCTTTTCATCAGTTCATCAAAATAGATGGCTTAATGCAGAAGCTTTGGAAACTTAGGACTTTTTTCTAGCCAATATTCTGCATCCTTGTCTCTCTTTGGTCTTTACAATTCCTCAAGTATCTCAGATACAGTTCCTAACGCTGGAATAAATTAAGGACAGAACTGTGTCTACAGATTCTAGTCCAGCATCCCTCAGATCTGCAGGATGTATTTCTTACTGTGGACAGAATCTCATTTTAAATAATTTTAGTAATTAGTATTTTAATGCTTATTCTGACATCTATAAATATACATAACAATGTCAGTGGTAAATAACTGTAAAAATATTTCATCAGTACATTTCCTCATCCACAGTTTTTAAGGATGACTGAATTAACAGTGGGGGCCAGTTTCTGTAAAGGAAATAGGATATATGGGGAATACGTTCTCCCACAACCTGTTTGACTCTAAATTTAATACACAGATGTAAGCACACCTGGTTTCTCCTGGGAACAAAACCATGACCATCTTGTGAAGAGGTATGGGGCCAGGTCCAATAAAGGACTTCACTGCCTACAGTTTAGGCACTGAAAAGTCTGTACTTAAGGAAGTTGGCCTCAAAGTGAAATTTAAAACCATGAGGCTTCTAGGCTTTCTACACGTTTGGTAAAGCATCTAAATATCCCCACGCTGATGCTGGTAAATGCTGAGCACAGAGGTACCTCTGGATTCCAGACCATGATTTCAGGATTATTTCACATTTTTCTTCAAGAACGCTCTAACGCAAAATGCAGAAATCAGTTTTGCTGCCAGGGCTTGCCAGCAACGAGTTGCTGCTTTCACTTGGGTACTTCATACTCAATGACGTCTCTGCTGGTTGTTCCTCTTTTAAATATTGCATTGCTTGTTGCATAGTGACCTAGATTCAACAAGATAAAAGCAGAGCTGGTTTAGATGCCAGAAGTGCCTTAAAAGAGTGCCCTACTTGGACCCAAATAGCTGTTAACTCTAAGTCAAGGCTCTCCCCTGACAGATAGTGCCAATTTAAATGTCTCCAGCCTGAGGACAACAGTGAATTCTACTGTTCAAGCTTCTCAGCTAACCAATTTTAGCTACCAGATGATGCCTAAAAGAAGAATACCGCTTTTCTCTTCAGTTTAAAGACATTGGTTATAACTGCTTTGGGTGAGATGTATGTTTCTATCAGCAGCTCTGCTATGCTCAGAACCTCCTGTTAGATCAGACCTTTCACTAGGAAGCCAGTGAGGATTAAGTACAAGCCAGATATTTAGTCTGAGGCAATACTGAGCATATGAATAACACATGAGCATGCTAATTTTTACATCAAATAAGGCACAAGGAAGAGCTGTCTTTTGGATCGTGATGCTTTGCCTTTCACTTTTGGTCATGGACACCTGAAGCCTGAATAAAAGCCATGGTTTTTACAGTGTATTTACATGTATTTTTATGTGTATTTAAAGTGTAGGGGAACAGGACTGGGGTGGTTTGTTTTGTGGATGGGATTTTGGTTTCTTATTTTTCCTCTTTTTTTAATACAGTCCTTGCCATATTAATAATAAATAATATTGAAACAAAATTTCCTCCTCTGCAGCTGCTTGTAGGCAGAGCCAATTTCAGAATCCTAGTCAGGAGCTCATCTCCTAGAATTCTGGCTCTTCACCTTTCTCAATGCTTTGATCAGGGATTTTATTGTTTGAGAAAAAAAAAAATAGCTGCCAATCTTCAGAACCAGCTGTTCTATTTTATGTTCATCATCCATCATTATTTAATAGCATGCGTGATCTTAATATGTACAAATGGCAGATCCTTCACATTTTAAATGTAGACCTATGAAAAGAATGAAAAAAAAAACCCAAAACAACCCATGATATGCTTACCTACTTCTCAGTCAATCAATAGCTGTAATAGAATACTGCCTAGCTAAGAACACAGAACAACTGCAGGTCTAACATTATTGATCCGATGTATTTTGTTATAAGCTTGTGACTCAAAACTTGTTAATTCTTCTAATAAGGTGATAAGACTTTCATTTGTCTATTTAATTGTTTCACTGAAATACACATTTTTCCAAACTAAATTGGAATGAGAAATCACATTAAGAATGAGAGCTTTAGAAGTGTTATAATTTGAAACCATGTACAAGACATTAATGTCAAATGTGGGTTTTAAAATTATTTAGGATTTTTGTCTCTTGATTACAAATATTAAGCACCCTTATTACCATGGCCTTCTCTTTGTGCCAAGATTTATGCAGCCTAAATTATCTCCCTTCAAAAAATTTATTTTGGACCATTTTTTCTATTACAATGACTGTGATTCTGCTCTTCCAGTGGATGCTGGAAAATGACAGTGGGATCCTGTAAGGGACAACAGTCTCTTCAGGTCTTATTAGTGAACTGGGATTTTTTGTAAAAAATAATCCTCAAGCAGCTATAAGATATATTACTGTTAATGATTTATCAAGAGTAGTGCACAACCTTTGATATCCTTCACATGTATACCACCAATATGTAAATGCAAGCTTTTGCAAAATACACAGAAACACCAGGAGCATATGGCTCATAATAAAAAAAATATTCAAGAAAATCAAAGACCAATATCAGGCATAGCAGAACTATCTTGATTAGATAGATCAAACATAGGTGGTACCTGCCTATTTAAAGCCAGGTGTTTATGACTGTATATAGACAACATTAATTAATTACAGACCTCAAAATCACTATTAGAATAGTTTTAATTCCTTTGACTAGGCCACTTTTGGATTAGGAACATGAGAAAGAGCTGAAAATAGTTGTTCTAAAGGCAAAGCCAGCCACTAAACTACTGCACTCAAGGAAATAGCCTTAAGACACTGGATGCTCACGGATATCAATAGGGTGAAAGTCCTCTCACAATCTCTCCAACCCTGTACCATTTCGTAGTTCTTTATTTCTGTTAATGGTAATGATGCGTATGATGTGTAACAAAGTGTATAAGTTGATGGGCAGAGCTCAGACAATGGCTGACTGTTAAGAGTTTTATTTACCAGCTGAGCAACTTCAATATGGACATCAGCGAGGCAGAGTGCCTAAGGAATACCTACAGTGCATGTTTTTTTCCAAGTCATTTCTTAGGGGTATTTCTGAAGGTATTCTGTGCATAGATGTATCTAGATTATTAACTCCGTGGTGTCTGATAAAAAGGCACAGCAATTAATCTGCAAAGGAGTCCATCCTATGTTTTAAAACTCAGCTGTTTGTGGTTGCCATAGTTACTAAACATATTATAAACATTGTTTGCTATTTGTAATACGTGTAACACAGCTACACAGAAAACCCCCACAATGTTTGCTGTTGGAATTGATAATTAGTGTTGGCAACTTCCGCTGCCAACTTGCCTTTTGAGATGAGAGGACAGTGCTTCTAGCTGTGGAAGCAGTGCTCAAAAGCTTATGGAGAAGGCGGCAAGCAGGCCCACACACGTCAAATGGTACTGTGATATGAATTAAACAGGGAATGTTCCAAGAAAAATTATCAGGGCAGGACATTAAATTAATAAAGCAACATTAAGTAAGTAAACTGATCAAACTGGAATATGAGACTCAGATATTCCCTGTTATTTGTCATAGGAAGGCTATGAGTATCTCTGTATATGTAAGCATTAGTTGGTACCCAGCCACCAAAGTGACCTGGCATCTTGTTTGGACAGACAAATAATTTTATTCTCCTCTCTTAGAAATTTTAACTGAAGGCAGCTGTATCAGTGTGGTAAGTGTGAAAGATTCATATTCACAACTGAGGACTGCACGCAGATTGCAGCCAGCATTTTAGGCTTGCAAACATCATTACATGAGAGTTTCATTATATAGTAGTCAGAAACAGGTTTGTCAGGGTTCTTTCCCATTCCTTGCAAATCCCAATTCACACGTCTCTTAACCCGTCAGTGTAAAGATGAAATTATTCCTCCCATAATTCTTGAATTTTCCTACCATATTATATTTTGCCATGCTGATGATCATTCAAGCTTATCAGTCCTTGAATATTTTTGGCTGATGATACAAGTCACAATTGCACTAACTCAGTTAAGCCGTTGGAAACCAGAGGAATTCACTGAACTGACAGAGGAAGACAAAATGTCTGTTATTTTGCAAGTGCCTAAAGAGATTAAAGAAAAAAAAAAAGCCAAACAAACCAGCAAAACAAACAAAAAAAAAAACCAAACCAATAAAAAACAACCAAGAAACCCACCAAATCCAATTGTAGTCCTGTGCAATAGTAATGTCCTCTCCTATTCAGTTCTTCTCTGATCAACGGTTATAGCATGAGTTCACTGCTTACGAGATGTAGGATGATCCACATAGATGAGAATTGTTATGAATATCACAGCGACGGGAAATGATTCTGAGCCTGACCTTGAACAGAAATCAAAGAACAACTAAAAAGGTAAAAAGAATAGAGAGCTTCCACTGGTTTTAGTACTCTTAAACCTGCTTCTGTCAAGACATTATTCAGCATAGAATCACCCTTGATAGGTTTTTCAGTACTTGAAGCGGCTTATAAGAAAGGCGGGGATAGACTTCTTAGTAACGCTTGCTGTGATAGAACAAGGGGTAATGGTTTTAAACTAAAAGAGCATAGACTCAGACTAGATATAAGTAACTTATTCATTTATTTATTTCACACTGAAGGTGGTGAAACACTATAACAGGTTGCCCATGAGTTGCAGATGTTCAGGCTCTAAGCAACCAGATCTAGTTGAAGATGTACCAGGGGACTGCAGTGGATTGGCCTAGATGACTTCTAAAGGTCCCTTCCAACCCAAAATATTCTATGATTCAAAACATTTTCTTGAAATGCATTCTATTTGAAAGAGAATTTATAACTGCTCAGATATTTCACCTACGGCCTTGTAGAATTAAAAATTCAAGTTAAAAGCATTTTCCTGCACTGGATTTGAAGTATAAAGAACCCAAAGCAGTAGTAACTACAAAACATTTTTGTGAAAAATCCTGATCAAGAGTTTGGTGAACTGCAATACTTTCAAGTTAGCCACTCACATTTTTGAAATTATCAGCTTTTTATGCTATTTGCTTTTGTACATAACTAGTCAGACTAAAGTATGTCAAAATACATCTTCACTTCGCACAATGATAGTCTAACCCCAGATAGACTTTCACTAATTTAATCCAGTGGCTGACAAGTTTCTATGCATGCAATATCAAAGGAAGGTGGCTGAAGTGGGAATAGAGTTAATTTCGGTCACTGGTTCCTGAGGAGAGGGAATAATAGAAGCTGAAAGATGAATTAAATTATTTCTTGAATGAGTGTTTAAAAATATTTCACCTCTAGAGAGGAGCAGCTTCAAAAATCAGTGTAGAATATGGAGCTTTTTGTTGTTTGGTTGTTGGCTAGAATCCCAAGCAGGTCAATAGTAAGTGCAAGTCACTTCAATTTAGCATTGTAATATATGTGAAATGAATAAGTAATTCCACCAGCTTCTAGAAGACACACATCCATTTAAACAAAAATGCATGAGGCTTATTGAATGTATTGGCATCCTTCTAGTAGCAGGACTGAGTAATTCTCGAGACTGAACAGATACTGCATAAATGACCTAGCCCCATCAGAGCACATTAAATCACAGTGTGGGAATAACACCATTTTGGACACAGAAATCATACTCTCTAATTCTGCCAGTATGGCACCTTTTCAAAAACCCTTTATGGTGCAAATTTCTTGAGAAATTACAAAGGGCATCAAAGTCTCTAGAAGATCAAAATCCTTACACTTTCATTTTTTATGTTTGATGAACATAATCAATCTTGTGATTCTCTAATAAATTTGCACTTTCCTCACAAAACAAAAAGGCTCTGAAGACACGAACTTCTGCACAATCTCTTTATCTGTCATGAATTTCATGTGTATGTTACAATGAAGAAACAAGATTATTTTCTCATGCAAGAGTACAATGCCAGTCATATGAAATAGGGTTATGTCCCTTGGCATTTATTAATTACACTGTAAATTCCCTCAACTCTTTGAGTACACCACTGTCACTGTTTCTTTTAACAGTCAGATAATTGCAGCTGCACTGTATTCTATATTTGAAAACCTAGATATTCTCTTTTTTTTTGTTGGTTTTTTTTTAGTACATGAAAACTGTTTTTCTCTGGCTACATAGTAATTTAGGTCAGATTATACTGTTTCAGGGAAGAATTTATCTAAATTTTTGATAAATACACTCAGTCTTGGCAAAGAACAGCGAAGCTAGGGAAAGCTAGACAATATCTTTAGGTGAAAATGCCTTCTTTAGGAAGCTAGTGCAGCACTGCAACAAGTTACCTAGATTAGCTGGGGGACCTACTAACAAATAAAACCCCAACCAAAAAGAACAAACAAGATAAAAAAATATAAACAAACAAAAAACACCTAAAAAAATCCCCACCAAGCAAACAAAATAACCCCACAGATAAATTCAAACAACCAAATACCCCATACCTCAGATTTGGAAACAGTAAGTAAACAAGTTAACTAAGGCAGCCATTTACTTCTTGACTACATGGTAAATAAATTTATTACTAAGATAGTTCAGCTATTTCTAGCAGAAAGGATCTAAGACAAAAATTTTGCTCTGCCACTTTTTTACCCATGGGTGGATGCTTCCCTTTCAGGTAGCAAGAACTTCAGTTGCAAACATTTTTGCTCTTTTCTCATTCTCATATTCTCAGCTCTAGAGGTAATACCCACTTTTTGCCTACCAGGAGCTTTGCTAATAAATTTCTCACAAGGCGCCTGCTTTTCCCGAGTAAGCCTTTCTTGGCAATATCCTACTGCTAGATTTCAGCCTCCATAAGCTGTTGCCATTTCAGGGAAAGAAACTTAGTTCTAATTTCTGTGAACCAAGTCCAGATTTACAGCTACACATTTGTATCTAGGAAGCAAAGCGTTGGTTCTCTTTCTAAGCTTCTGTGCAGTCCACACTGGAATCTGTACAATGCATGTTTCCAAGTTCTCCTCTTTACATGCCAGTCATGAAGCAATTCTATTCAATCTTTTGAGGATGATATGCAGAGAAGAAACTATAAAGAACACAGAATTCTTTTAGAATAAGGACCCATAAACTGGCTGCTTACATGAAGTGACTGGTTTCAGGCTTACAAAGCAGACTTCAGCCACGTTTTCAAATTTTCATGTTATAGTCAGTAGAAGGCTCTGTTTAGTATATATTGCTAAGTATTACAGAGTTACCAAGTGTGGCTCTCTAAATTTAGCCAACGATGTTCTTTTGTTTGGATCCTTTTCTTAATAATCATCCCATGTTGCTTGGATGCATGCCCCCTGGTTTTTGTTGCTCTGTTGTATAGGCATAACGCTGCACATTTAAAAAGAGAGTAAAGCTGCTAAAACAATTACTGTTCCACTGAAACTACCCAAGGATTATTTTTTGGATAGACAAATACAGACATTCTATCCCAAGATTGCTTTGACCCTTGCTTGATTGAAAGCAACATCTGTTTTCCATGTTTCCAGCTGTGCTTGGCTAGTCGGAGGTAGCCAATTGCAAACATGTGACATCTCCTCAGCACATTATGTTCACATCACTGACTTGCACCTTATTTGAACAATAGGCAGCAAAACTCAACACTTTTTAAGTCTCCAGTAGCTCTATCCCAGAAAAGTCAAATACTTTCCAGTGGCCTTTTCCCCTTTATAGACTGAGATAATACCCACTACAAATGGAAGCCAGGAGTATAGAAAGACAGAATGTTCATTCTATACCTGCAGAGAAACTACACAGAAAAAAAAGCTGTTTAGAATTTCAAACCTGCAATTCTGTGGAGTTTGAAGGTAAATCAGGAAAATAAAGATTAAAATATCAATACTACACAGCCAGTTCCGAGGCTCCTGATAGCAAGTAATTTTAAGATCAATAACTACTTTGTTTAACAGACTGCTGAAATAGAGGTGTCTGAATAGAACTAACATGTAAACAGCATCCTTTTCAGGAGGAGCCATTTGATAGCCCCATCTGGGACATGAGAAACTATCAGGCAAGTCACACAATATGTACTGAAATAGCTTAATTCAGTACTGAAAGAAAAATAAATGTATGACTACTTTAAGATTAATGACAGATGAGACTTAATTCCCCTTACTCTGTTTCTCCATATCTGTAGCTCTTCAGAAGGTAGGAGGAAACAGCAGCCTGTGAGAGTTGGATACTCAAATCCATTGCCAAGAACGCAATTCTGATGTAGAGTCTGGAATCAGGTAAGTTTGTGCTGCCTGAAGTTCATTACCAGACACAAAGCCTAGTGACTTTAGTTCTGCATCAGGAATTGCTCTGCTCTTTATTCTGGAATACCAGTTTCTGCTAAAGCTGGTGGCCCTTTTTCTTACTTCAGTCCTGTCTATCTCAATAATCTAGTTTCCCTGGCTAACATTATCCTGAACAACCTACTCCTTCCAGCACATATAAACTGCAAGGTAAAAGAGCTCATTTCATGACAGACTTTCACATATGGCCAGACCAAGAAAGGATCTATATATTTTGTGCCCAGAGTTGCACGCCTACATGGCAAACACATTGGCAGAATTTGAAGACTATCTTTTCTTCACAGTTCAACAACAAAGGAGGAATGAAAAATAAGTAAAATCATCAGTGGTGCTAATTCAAGGAAAAATTGCCAAAAAGGCAACAAAACGATATGTAAAACGACAGGACAGAAATAATTCTTGTAACTACACTCTTTGCAGATCTAGTTGGGTCAGTTACAGACAACCTTGAAGTTAACAGGCAGAACAAAGAAAGGCTTAAGTAGACTTCAGAAGTTTGGGCCTGGAACTAAGTCAGTATTCTAAGCGCTATTGACACGCATAGCATCACTAGATATTCATTGTAATTACTGTGGCAATTAAGACAAAAAAGATTTAATTTTCTTGTAATTCTCACAACTAAACATATTCAAGTTTGGGATATCTCTAGACTTCATGTTACAGGAAATATGTCAGGTTTAAAAATCATGCCAAGAAAAGAAAAAAAAAAAAACCTGTCCTTGGTTATATTACATACATCACCATTGATTACTGAATTTAGAAGAATGTTTTAAATTGACCAAATTGACCTTCCATTTGGCCAATAATTCTGCTTGCTTACTTTTCCCATTTACTTCAGAAGTGCAAATAAACTAGCCATTTATACATTTGTTTAGACTTTCAACTGCTTTTCATTTTCTGGTTCTAATACAGTGTTTGGGTTATAAGCACCACAAGGGAATGCTTGTTTAAAAATTCATTTCAGTCAGAAATTTTATATTCTGGAAGTTGTATAGAAAAATCTGAGTTGGTCTTCAATTAAACAAGACTGCACATCTAGCCAAATACTGTCCATTTAAATTCCACTTTCTAAAATTTGTCTCATTGTTTATAAAGCATTATGCAGCTAATGAACAGAAGAACCTGCTCAATTTGTCTTCATTACTGACCACATCAGCAGTGGACCCAATAGACATCACCCTGCGGACTGTGGGGCTGTGAGCAATCGGTTTACATTTTTGTGCTCATCAGTATTCAGAACACCCAACACTATTCATAAATGGAGCTCTCTTAAGTTGTAAAACATACCCTCTTTGCAGTAGTGTCCAAGAATAAACAAACAAACCTAGGCGGCAAAGGCACAGGATATGAGTAAGTATATTTGTGACCCTGTCAGGGACTTCTTAATTGACCCTCAGGCTAAATCATTAATGTCCTCTATTTATTTGCATATATGAGTAGTAATGTTGCACATGTGTTCAAATATGTTGTCAAGGTAGGCTCTAGTTTGAAATTTGCATTGAATTTTGAAAGAGAAGTTTATTTAATAACATTTTCTTTCTGATAATACAGTAATGCACAGGGGTTTTAGTCTCGAAAAAGTGCACTTAAAGATAGGTATCATGTTTTCAAACAGCTAATACCCTCTGCTAAGGAGCAGTAAATGAACACTGCTGACAGGGAGAGAAAGGAACAATCCAAGGAGATGGCAGTAATTGCAACAGGCAGAGATCTTAACATATTAGCTCTCTAGGCATTGCCAAGCATCAGATTATTACAGGCAGCTGTGGAAGAGGCAGCCTAGAATAAAGCTGTAAGTTTTAAAAACAATACATGGGTGATAAAGAAGAAAGTTAGATCATCAGACTCTGAAATATGACCAAACCTTATTCATGTTTGGTATAAAACTGTGAAGCTATTCAACCGCATCAAGATTTAAAACTGGGAAAATATTATGGAGTTTTTTTTCACAAGGAATCCCACATGGATCTTCTACCAGTACATTCTCGTCAGGCCCATTATTTTTATTGCAGTTGTTAAAAAACAAGCAAACATGCAAGTTTCACAAACATAGGTGTAAAGAGAAAGCACATTTCAAAGTTGTGATCTGCAGTCTACAAATTGCTTTCACACAGACACATGGGCACCTATAGCAGAAGAGCCACTTACATGGGTGACACACAGTAAACAATTCTCAGAATTAAAAGCATAAGTTATTGTTTGCTACCTCTGGTTGTAACAGGTCCCTATATTCTTGTGAACATGCACAGAAAAGACTTTCCAAGATGCTGATCAGATGTTGTCATAATTCAAGTAGGAACCAGAAGCAGCACTACACAGTACCTCTGAATAATAATTATTCCCCAAACCGTTCAAATTATGACTATAAAGTACTCAAATAAAACTGCTTGCAGTCAGTCAAAGAAATTTATGAGATTCTTGAAACACAATCTGAACACAGTTCAGCTTAAAGGAACAAGGATTAAAATCATTCAGCTCTCTGCTGAGTAATAATGTGGTTGAAGGCTGCCATCTATTTTGGGAGGTGAGAAACAAATACCATTTGCCACTTAAAGCTTGGTAATGTTCTCTGGATTCACCAATCTTTCCCTCAAAATGCAGCTTATTTCCTGTCTCACATTAAACCTTTTGTTGTTCTGACACCGTTGCACACTCGGTCATGCAATAGGTATTTTTCCAGACTACATACCAATTTTAATTCTTAATGCATTATCTGAACAAATTACTTGCATTAAGATCTTAAAATTCTCAAAACAAGTGTCAAAATCTGAGTAGAAATGCTACAACATGTTTGAACAAATCAAAGAATTGTGTGATCTAATTACTCTAAATCCAAACACTGAAAATTTATTAAAACAATTTAGCAAATGGCTAAATTTTTAGACAGCTTAACAAGAGTTCTGTCTAAAAATAAATCCGCAGGGTAGGCTTTATTAGAGAAATGCTTAACAGAGGCAGGTCTTTCCATAAAGTGCTTTTAAAATCTCAGCCTGAGCACAGGATTTTCAACATTTAAACGTACTGCAGCTTATTAGCCGAAGCATAAAGTCAATGAAGTTGTACTAAATTAAGACCACAAGAACAGAAATAACCCCACAATAGACCATTAACATTTTACCTGAAAAATTAAATCGAGAAACATTTCCAAAAAACATCAAGTTGGCACTGCACAGTTAATGCTTTGACACCTGCCTCAAGAGACTAACCCTTGAGTTCCAAATTCCCTAATTTCAAATATGCTTAAAGGGAATTCTATCTTCCACTAATCTATTCAGTACAAATTCTAAAGCAATTTGCAGAGTCTACGGCCATCTGGAGACAAGTGGTTTCTCTCAATTATTGAGCCACAATGACTTGCATCACTCTTAATAATGACACCTTCAGTCCATAATCACTTCTTTCCTGATACATGCCTATGTGAATCCCAATATTCTGAAAAGTCCAAGTCAAAGTGCTATCCTCAAAAAGTAATAACATCTATAGAAATCCACACTTTTTGGTACTTTCCAAAATAATGTAAACCTTGAACACCAAGACCAAGTAAACAAAGGCAGTTCTTTATCAAAAGTATTTTTCAACCCACAAATCTTTAACACCTTTTTGTCCTACTAAATGTTTGTTCAGTAAATGTTTTTATGATTTATTTGTGCATGATATGCAAGGATTAACAATTTCCAGTGACAAGACAAAGCCATAGCCCATGACACAGTTTTAACAAGGACTAGTCCTCTAAATAAATAGGTTCCAAAGATGAAGACTGTTTTCTGAAATCAGCCCATCCAGCAGATGGAAAAGAGGGAAAAAAATCAAGAAAAACACTCTCCAAAACTTCTTAATCTTTTAGTATTAGTACAAATTCTCCTCAAACAAAATATCAGTTAGAGTCACTGCTACCTCCCCAGGTACTAACTGTATATGGCAAGTTACACCTGAGCATTCTTATGTTATACTGGTTGCTCACCTCTTTGAAGCTTCTGCTGCAAGAATTAGGTACCTGCTCCAAGAAAACAGCTAGCTGCTGTCATACAGGTTACTCCAAGGAGTAACCTGACAGCAATCTCTCATGTTCTTCTTTGCTAAAGTAATCTGCCAGAAATCCTGAAGTATCAGAATTTCCAGCAATCACCATCCCAATCCTTTACTTCCTTGATAGCAATTATAACAAAGGCATTGCCATGCAGCTCAATAGTTTCTGGTAAACAGTTTCAGAAACATCTGGCACAAACAGGATCCTACACATCAGAACCTTCAAAAGTCACATAAGGCTTTAATATGCAAGAGCAGACAAAAACCTGAGCAGTAACCTGGACAGTCTGAGAGGTAAGATTAGCTGTGTCACTTTATAGCTGTTGGTCTATTCAAAGGTCAGCTATAACTGAGGAACCATTCCAGATCAAAAATTAAGCAAATATTATTTACTTAGAACACACCCTCTTAGACTGCATGAATACACCAAACACAGCTAAACTCATACTCAGCAGATAAGGGAAGAGAATAAGTTAGGTTTAAGAAAACCTTGCAAACATAAAATCATAGAATAGTCAGGGTTGGAAAAGACCTTTAGACCATCTAGTTCTAAACCCCTGCCATGGGCAGGGACACCTCACCCTAGACCATGTCACCCAAGA
>JBCJKH010065561.1:0-10204 GCA_039877255.1 Loriculus beryllinus | reverse complement strand
TGTAACTGGGAGTTACCCAGAAGGGCTAGTGCTTTGGGGGTTGGAGGAGGATTTGGTCGGTGCTTGGTTGGGCAGGGCGTCGTGAGTTATCTGTTGGTGGTTGGTGAGGTGCTGGATTCTCTTCCCTTGTTATTTCCTTTCTCATTATTAATATTGGTGGTAGCAGCAGTGATTTGTGTTATAGCTTGGTTACTAAACTGTTCTTACCTCAACCTGTGGGAGTTGCATTCTTTTGATTCTCCTCCCCATCCCTCCTGGAGCAGGGGGAGGGCAAGAAAGAGGTGAGTTGAGTGAGTGAACGAGTGCGTGGCTGGGTTTAAACCACTACAGCTCCCTTTCATGATTTTCTTCTCTAAGCCCACGGCATTTTTGAGGATTTGACCCAGAAGTATTTATTCAATATAAGGATTTCTAAATGTACATGTATTTCAAGAAGACAGTATTCTACATTGAAAGAAGTCCACAAAAAAGGAGAAAATCTCATCAATGAGACAGCATAAGAGCAACAGATAAGCAGACATTAGCTACACTAGAAAATCACTCTCCAATCACAAATGAAAACAAAAACGTAAATAAAAAAAAACCAAACATGCAATTATAACCCAATATCTTGAAGAGCTGTATTTCAGAAAGAAGAAAGATGCTTTAAATTGAAAAAAAATTATCCAGCCTCATTAACTAGATGTACATTTATATGAAAAATACTAAATCCAAAACAAGAAGAAAAAGAAGATCAAAATCAGCCTAAAGGTTTTAGATATTATTAACACTCACTTTGACTACAGGATTTTTTTTTTTTAATTTGCCCACTCAGTATAGGTCACTATTACTTGAGGCAACAGCTACAGTGCCTTTTATTTTCTAACTTATTTTTAGCATAGGCCATTTTCAAGATGATTAAATTTACTTTGCATTAGCCTATAATTTTTTTTCTTTTTTATTAAGATTCTGCTTCTTTTTAAGTGAACTGTATTTCCTATTTATATTTTTTAAGGACAAACCTGATGCAAGTTGAAGTGGTGTAATTAGATAACTGTAAGCCATATGTGAGTAATGAAGAAAAAATAATCCTTTCTCTACAATTCTGTGTGTTATTTATGCAAGTGCAGTGAAAGGATCAACTGAGTAACTGCGTAAAATTAGTTCTTAGATTGTATCTTCATTTATCCAAGAAGCACATGGTACCTAAAATAAAGCTAAAAATAAGATAATAAATAAATCTAAAAAGAAAACCCCATGAAAATTCAGCAAAATAAAAAAGCTACAATGCACACCTAACTAATAATTTAAAAAATAATGAAATGCACTTGAGATTCAATTTAGAAGTTAGTCTACAACACTTAAAATCTGTCTTGTATGATTCAATGTGAACACATGCAAATTAAACTGAGACTGAAAACACCTTTATCCTTTAAGCTCTCTAGTTTTTCTTGATGCTCAGCTATTAACTGAGATTTATAGTCTTTATTCACTTTTTATTGTGGCTTTTCTTTTTTTTTTTCTTTTTCTTTTTTTTTTTTTTTTATTTTTGTTATAAGGAAGCTTTTAAGATTTATAAACTCCTGGTAATTGATAGAATAATATCAGTCATGGGCCCTGAAGGAACTAGTGGATGTAGTTGCTAAGCAATTATCCATCATATTTGAGAGGTCATGACAGTCTTGTAAATTTCATGCTGACTGGAAAAGGGGAAATATAACCCTCATTTTTAAATAGGGAAAAAAATGGGGAAATACAGACCAGTCTGTCTCACCTTGTTTTCCAGCAGGAATATGGAGCAGATACTCCTGGAAACTGTGCTAAGTAACATGGCCAATAAAGGGTGATTCTTTACAGCCACCATGGCTTCACTAAGGGCACACCATGCCTAATAATTTGGTGGCCTTCTATGGCGAGGCCATGGCATTGGTGGATGAAGGAAGAGTGCTAACATCATACACTGGACTTGGGCAAGGCATTTGACACTGTCCTGTGCAACATTCATGTCTCTAAACTGAAGGATCACTTGCTGGATAAGGAATTGGCTGGATAGTCACACTCAGTTGTGGTCAATGGCTCTATGTCTAAATAGACAATTGCCCAGGGAAGTTGTGAATGCTCCATCCCTGGCAGTGTCCAAGACGAGGTTGGACAGAGCCTGTTGTGACATGGTTTAGTGTGAGGTGTCCCTTCCCATGGCAGGGCAGTTGGAACTGGATGATCTTAAGGTCCTTCCCAACCCTAACTATTCTGTAATTCTAACTATCCTAAATGGAGATGAGTAATGAGTATTGTTCCTCAGGGGTCTGGACTGGGACTGGTTTTGTTCAAGGTCTTTGTCACTGACATGGACAATGGGATTGGGGTGCACCCTCAGCAAGTTTGCCTATGACAGTAAGCTGTGTGGTGCCCCAGGACACTGAGGGGAAGAGATGCCAACCAGAGGAACCTTGACACGTGTGAGAGCTCAGCCAGTGCAAATCTCAAGAACGTCAACAAGGCCAAGTACAAGGTCCTGCACCTGGGTTGGGGCAATCCCAAGCACAAATACAGGCTGGGCAGAGTCTGAATTGAGAGTAGTCCTGAGGAGAAGGACCTGGAAGGTGTTAATTGATGGGAAGCTCAACTTGACCTCGCACTGTACACTTGCAGCCCAGAAAGCCAACTGTATATAGGGAGCGTATAGGGAGCCGCATCAATGGGAGTGTGACCAGCAGGTCAAGGGAGTTGATTCTCCCCCTCTGCTCAGCTCTTATGAGACTCCACCTGGAGTGTATTCAGCTCTGGAGCCCCCAACATAAGAGGGACATGGACCTGCTCAAGTGAGTTCAGAGGAGGGCCACAAAGATGATCAGAGGGCTGCAGCACCTCACTTACCAAGACAGGCTGAGAGAGGAGGCCTTATTTAGCCTCAAGAAGAGAAGGCTCACAGAAGACCTTAGAGCAGCTAGCTTTCCAGTACCCAAAGGGGCTTACAATAAATCTGGAGAGGGAATTCTTGCAAAGCCATATAGTGACAGGACAAGGGAACTCAAAGAGGGTAGATTTAAATTAGTCATTACAAAAAAAATTTTTATTATGAGCATTGTGAAATAGTAGAAAAAGTTGCCCTGACAAGTTGGATGCCCCATCCTTGGAAGTGTTCAATGCCAAGACTGGTTGGGGTTTTGAGCAACCTGGTCTAGTGGAAGGTGTCCCTGCCTGTAGCAGAGGTGTTTAAACTAGATGACATCCCTTCCAGCCCAAACCATTCTATGTTTCTGTGATTCTATGAATATTACACATAAAACTTAGAATTGTGAAGCCTAAGTTTTTTTCTCTTTGTACTTTGCATCAGTAAATACCAATGGAAATTTTAAACTGCAGAGCCAAGTACTTTAACATCCAGGATTAATTTTCAGCTATATCTAGAGCAAAAATGTGACTTTGAACATTGTTTCTTTTGCTGCAGCCTAGTATGAGTGGGACAACAATCTGCACAGCCCACCCAAATTTTAAAGGCAGATTGAGGGAGACTGGTTATTTCTTGTACTGATCAAGAGGAAGAAGGATGAACTACCAGTATACTATTGCTGTATTCAATGCAATAAGTATTCAATATTCCTCTCCTACATCTGTCAAACCATATAATTGGCTAAGAAATTTAGTCTCAGAAGGGTCCCTTAGCTGTTTCTTTAATGTTGGGGGGTCTTGGACGTTTTGTCTTCCATGATATTGATTGCATAAGCCTTCCTGAACCTCTATATTTCTCCTGTGATTTTTATGTTTTAGTCTACCTCTCTTTCCTCCATTTATACTGGACTTTAACATTTGTTTTAGGTTCATTTAGAACCCTTACATCGAATTGATTACCTGAGTAGTAAATAATCTAGTGTTGTCATGTCTGGAAATCTTTTAAGGTTTGAAGCATGTTCACCATTTGCTTTTCATAAAAGGCAATCTCAGTTGTTCCAAAGTAAGACTACAGATACGTTGATTTTCTCTGAGATAATGTCAGGGCTAATGACAAATGTCTGTGCTCCTTTCAGTAGTTCTAGTGAAAAAAGAAGCTAGATTCATGTTTCCTTTGGGAACAAAGTCAGCATTCTTGCTATATTTCGGGCTTTTTTTCAACATGAATTTAATGTTTACAATTCCAGGGAATGGAATCCTCCAATGCAGGTATTCTAATAATGGTAATAATGCCATCAACCTGTTGTAAGATTGACTGTGTATCAACCAATTTGTATGTTCGGTTGGTCTAGTTGTAGGATAACTTCAAAGAGAAGCAGACAGACAACTGGTAAGAGGAGGATATTATCCCTACCATTTTCTTATAAAGAACTTTTGAACAGAGAAAATAAAATCATTTTCTTGGTTTCACAGAAGAAATCTTTAGAAAATCCGGAGCTGAACCTGTATCTTGACTTGGAATCCAGTTGGAATTGATCTAGATGACAAATTGTTACTGGTATCCTGAGGCACTATTTAGGCAACTGTGCATATATTGTTCCTACACTGCCAATGCTGCATTAATTTATGGAGAGGTTAACTTGCTGTATTGATGCAGAGTACAGTGTCTGCAACCAAAGGTAAAGGATCATCTTCATAGAATCAGTGGTAAAAAATTACAATGGATGTTGATCAAGTTAATGATTAGTGGAGCAAATACTCACCAATGAAAAACCAAAAATCCAAAGAATCAGGAATTTCTGATTTTATATGAGAAGGTTGAGCGATCCTAGAGGGAAAAGACAAACCACAGCAATGGTCAGATTTGTGACTGCATGGCAATGGAACTCTCGATTTTGTGTTTGAGGTACAAGTGGTGTTTTCAAAGACAAAGGTAACTAGGCATGTATTCACCCTGACTTACCTTTGGAATGGATTAAGTCCTGTTGACGTTTTGGAGAAAGCATATGCACTGCTTTCTTTTTTCAGCATCATATATTTGAATCTGTCCTTTTGTAGCAATCTTTTATTCTAATATTGTAATCTTAAAAATAGTAAATATATCATAAAAATTAAAGTTATCATGATCTTTTCTGTTTCATAAAGCAAGTCATCTCACTCAGCATTATTTTGCCTTCTCCTAGTTTTGATCTCTCTGATCTAAACTTCTGCACCAGAGACTGTCATAATTGTTTGTTGTATGATACTGAATTGCTTGTCATGCCTCAATAAATAAGAAATCCAGCAACCATAAGATCATGCAAATGATTATTATGGCATAATTCATCGAATCGTTTGACAAACATTATGCAACCAGGTCTTATGATAAGCAACACTAATTGCTTTAGCCCTAATTATTTCAAAGGTATAAGAAGCTGAGTTTCCTATAGTAACATGGGAACTATTACAAAGTTGTCATATAATGAAGCATCTGCTTTGGAATTTAGGACATTTTTAGAATCAGAAGCAAAAAACATTCAATAATGGGTAAAAGAAATGTATCTTGCTAGTAATTTGGCACAAATTGAAAGGTTAGGCTTTTAACTGGTTCAAAGAACAAATTGGACTAATAAAGTAAGAATAAAAGAGCAGGTCCTTAGGGTACTGTTGCAAAGAGCAATGTGGTCTCTAATTCTGTATTAAGCAAAAGTAATCAAAAGATGTTTAGATAGAAATAAATGTAGCTGTGAGCAATCTGTTTCCACTCAGTATGCTTATACCTTAAGCCTCAATACACTGAAACTGGTTTCATGTGATAAGTATTTTAGAGCAAACACACAGCAGGTGCTTACTATTGAATTTTGAAGTTGACTTTTAAGCTCCTTCTCAGAGGAGCAGCAGATTGTGATTCTGTTTTCCAGAGGTTCATGGGAGGTAAGAAAGAAAGAAAGCAGGCACAGAAATTTGCTTTGTTTTCCAGTGTCCAGCACAAGGGTTGAATTTGGATAAGCTAATCTTTTCAAGTACTGTTCATGCAAGTTCCCTTTGAAGTGAGTGTTACCTAGGAAAAGACAGAAGCTATAGTCTTTGCTGCTTGTGTACAAGCCCATGCCTCTCTGGGTGAAACAAGAGCCTGTAGAGAAGGGCTTTTCTTCAGGAGCTGAGGTGTTAGCATAGCTTCTCAGTCTTTTATTTTTTTATTTTCTCCTCAGCTCACTTTCAAATTTCTCCTTTGATTTACTCTTTAACTTTTCCCATTCTAGAACAAAGTCCCCAAAATCAGAGTGAAGATACCTTTATGTGCTACCTAAAACTAAGTCATGCCAGTCAGAAAGATATATCAGACTCTCAGCCATTTCCAGGGTAGATATCACTAATACCATTTTCAGAAACCATTCTCAATCTTTACGGTTCAAATTGTTTGCACATGAAAGCGTATTCATATAAAATAGCTTGAAAATGGCAGTATTTACCAATCAAGTCCTTTTTTTTTTTCAGAAGAAATTTGGATTTTGTACTAAGTTGGTTTTGGTAGGAACTATTTAGTTCATTGGAAAGCTCTTGAAGTGTTTGTTAAAAGAATTTTCTAAGTGAAAATGAGATTTATTTTTTCTTTTTTACTCTTCAGATGCATTCATTTTCTGTTCCATTGACTTACAAAAGAGTAAAATGAAGTAGTATCTCTTCTCTGAGTGTGTGTATTAATACTGAAGGATTACTGATGAAAATTTTAGCAGTTACAAGGCTGAAAATTTTGGGTAAAAAATCTAAATATTATTTGGTGTTCAGTGAAGGGACAGTTAGAATTTAAAATGTCATGGGAGGGATGCTGAAAATATCCTAGATTACACAAGAAGATAAGTGAGGTGATGCATTTTGAACCAATTGCAAGCTCTTTCAGTCATGTTCTCAATCTTGAAAACAGTGTTGCAACAACCATATCAAGTGTCTCCTGACCACGTGTAAGTGGAAGATGGTGTTGATTGCATGCTATATTACAATGCAGAATAATTTTCTAATTCTTTTTGTTTGTCCATGCTACCAGAAAGAAATTTATTTTTACTTTTTTTTTTTTTCCAGTGATGTTTGTCGGACTTTCAGGGCCATCTGTACACAAAGTAGTTCCTGTGGTGTTTTTGGTTATTTGTGATTGACAATGAGATACAAAATTTGCTGGATTTGGTCTGCTCTTGATGTCTTTAAAAGATGCACATTTCCCAGTCTTCCCCATGTTTCCTTTATACATTAAAAATGCAGGAAAAAAAGACAGGTGTATGATCCTGGGTTGTTTCTTCTCTGCTGTGTTGTACTGCCAGTAGACATCTGGTATGTTGAAGTCCCTCACGAGAAGGGTTAGCTATCGCAAAACTTCTTCCAGTTGTTTGAAGAGCACCTCATCTGTAGCTTGATCCTGACTACCTAGACTACCTAGTCTATAACATACCCCTACCAGGATACCTGCTTGATTGGCCTTCCTCCGGTCTTCACCCACAGACATTCAGCCTTCTCACCCACAACATCGAGTTCAAGGCAGTTGATGCACTCACTGACATCCAGCTCAACCTCTCTGCCTCTTTTTCCTTGTCTGTTCTTTCTGAAGAGCCTGTAGCCATTCATTACAGCACTCCAACCACGTGAATCATTCCACTATGTTTCTGTGATTGCAATTATGTCATGATTTCCCTGCTGCACAGTGGCTTCCATTTCTACTGTTAAAATCTTTTTAACACAATTTTTCTGTTTTCTAAAAGTCTATTTAACAAAATTTAGTTATTATGGTAATGAGGGTTCAAAAATATATGGGTATGGAAAACTTAGAGAAACAGGTTTCTTCCCTTTCAATGGCATTTTTTAAATTTTGTTATTTTTTTAAATTTTGAAAATTATTGAAATGAATGTGTGTGATTATTCTTTCTGTCTGAAAAAGTTAGCAATATTCAAAGACAGGTTTTTGAGCCTGTATACAGGCAGTTAAAGAAACAGGATCATCAAAGATTGACATCAAGCTATATGAACCTAAAATGAAGCAATACCATCTGACATGTGAGACATGTACAGAGATATTTTAATGACAGTATTATTTGCCAGTGAAGCTGTTAACACCATAACGATAGTAGAAGTTCTTCAATATTAGGAAAAGCAACTTTAAACCTCAGTGATTCCTTAAGGAACGGACTATACAAATAAAAAAGTTACTTGATTAGAGTCCATCCTATTCGGCATAGTCTATTTTATATCGAGGTTGTGATTGGTTTCAAAGATATCTTCTAATATAGCAAAACATATACTATAACATGCTTTACAAGATATTTATCTTCAGGAGATACCAGGTCCCTCTTACTTGTGTGATAAAAAATTAAATGTAACATAAAGCACATAACTGCCTTACCTTAGATAAAGTGTATGTTTATACATTGTCATGTAGTTATAGGAAATTATACTTTGGCAATTATTAAATAAAAAAAGATTAATCATACCTTTGGGACAATAAGAAAAAGTGCAGGGGGATCTCAAAGGCACTAATGCAGGGAAGGGTAGAACCTGGAGGAAAAATAATGACAAATTTGATTTTGCTTTGGAGAGAGTTTGATTCTAATAGCATCTATATGGGTGGGAAAAAAAATTCCCAAACAAACAAAAAAAGGGGTGGTGGGGGGGGGGGGGGGGGGGGGGGGGGGGGGGGGGGGGGGGGGGGGGGGGGAAAAAAAAGTCCAAAAAAAAAAAAAAAAACCCTCAGGCCCCCCCCCCCCCCCAAAAAAAAAAAAAAAAACCAAAAAAACAAAACAACCCATCCTTCAAAAAAAAACCAACCCAAACCAAAACAGGAAAACCGTCAATCAATTTGTGTTGGACAAAGAAATGGTAATCCCTCAAAAGCAAGAATGCAAAGATGAAACAGAGCACTGATCTTAAATATTTGACTTTTTCTGTGTTTTACCAGCTTTGTGAAGGCCTTTGGACAAGTGTGATTTGTATTATCTCTTTAATGAGGAGCATTAACATCATGCAGGAATATTGATCAAGGAAGATTTTATCATGTGAACCAGGAAGATAATTCATTGATATATCACCTGTCTGGAAGGCTGCCTCATAAAAAGTATTTTTCTGGCTGCTTTGAGACTGGCATGTAGGGTTTCTTATGTTCATTTAGGGATCCTGAATCTAAATGTATTATACTCAACATTGCATAACATATTTGACTTAGAAACGTGAGATATAATTAATACCTAATTATTTCATGATTGTGAAGCTGCTGAGGACTTTGAATGAAGAGAGGCGTATTCTGTAGTGTCTTTTGGAAGACTGGTTTTCAGTGATGATATTCACGGTTACAGTTGAAATTAATAATATTTATTACATTTTACCCTTTGGATGTATATTTTGAACAATAAAAAAAGAATATTTTTCACTGAATCTTTTGATCCAGTGCAATCATTGGAGGCATTGGGAACAATACAGAACTTCCCTGGGTGCCTGGGAAATTGCCTTAGGATGAAATGAAATAATTTTTAGACTATTTTTCACTGGTAATTGTTCTCTCAGATAGAATTCTTTCTGCATGTTGAAACAGAATTAGCCCTGGTTCCCTTAAGGGGACACTTATTCACTACTAGTTCACCCAGTTTCACCTGCCCTGTGACTGCCTCCTTCTGCTTGCACTGAGTCAATTTGCCTCACCTTGTGGAGAAAATGTGCTATAATATATTCAGGAGGGTCACATACAGTTTCTAACGTTCCCTACACTCCATATCTGTAATGGCTAAACACCTGCCTGGCCATGTACCCTGGAGCAAAGGGGATGAGAGCCAAGGCAACAGTAGATGTACAGGTTTGAGTTGGTATGGTTTGATTGGGGGGCAGTTTTACATACTGTATAGTATGTAAAATTGCACATTATTATTATTATTCACTTATTAAACTTGAGTGCCACCAGAAGAAATTACAATTTTTTGGGGGTCAGGTATTGGGAATCCTAATTTTGCTGTTGTGTTAGATTAATGAACTATTTGTTTTGAGGCAAAAAAGGGCTTGATATTTTTGTGCTTATTTTTGACTCCTGTCAATGCTCCTAGCACATAAATCTATCCAACTTTTTTTATTATTAGTTTTTAACATAAACTTAGCTGGTTTAAGTAAAATGTTATTCCAGATATTACAGAAATATGTATATTAAAGTAGACATAATCAGATTTATACTATTCAATTCCCTGATCTAGAACATATTTTGAATAATATAATATATGTAAATTAATACAAAATTATTCTTTTCCTTTGAGGTATTAGCAAGTTGATGTGATTCATGTTATCTCTATAGGAGAATAGTGTTCAGGTTCCCATTACATGAGAAAGTATT
>JBCJKH010065559.1:30040-51799 GCA_039877255.1 Loriculus beryllinus | reverse complement strand
TCCCATCCTGGACATCTGCTAGTCCGGGATACTCCCCAGTAGATGTTTACACCAGCTTAATGGGTTTATTAACACCAGGAACAACATAGCAATCATCCTGTCCTTTTACTTATCAGTTAGTTTGACTGTGCCCATCCTGGTCATTTACTAGTCCCAGATACCCCCCTATCCCCAGGTCCTGTTTTTCTATTCTGCTTTTCTTACACCGTTTGTACTAAGGTCCTATGGACCTGAAACTATGTCAACTATCTTCAAGCACAGCAGCTATTTTCCATTAAAAAGCCATCAAACTTAACATTACTTAGAACTGATTACATTTTGTGCTTTTGTGCCTCCTCGTCTCATTATCGAGCACGTTCCTGGAAAGGAGGTCATCCAGAGCTCAAAATGAGTGGTTTCTGCTATGGAAAAATACCCTAGAGCATCCTTTCAAGTGCATTAAATCCATAGCAAGGAATTCAGTGGTAGTATAGTTCTTTCCACTGTCTCCAAGTCCTGTTTTTAGACAACTTGGGGGTCATCAGCAGACCTTAGTCTTCATTTAGTGCACCAAAATGACAAAAAAAAAAAAAAAAAAGAGTTTTTGACTCTGTCCTGTCTGGTGCTGTTGCTGAAGAGGTGGGAGTGAGCAGAGAGTCCAGCAAACCCAGACTGCTGTGGCCAAGGAAGATGTTCAGAAGGTTGCCATCAGCTTGTCTGTCTGCTGGTAGCTGATAGAGGAGATCCTGGCACTCCTGCTGCTGGAGACACCCTTGAGGCATTCTGATGAGCTCTAAAATTGTTTTCTTCCCCTCCAATTAATTAAACAGCTATCTATGACATCCAGAGCACCAACATTTTTAATCAAGTATATCGAGGCAGCCATCTGTCCTTTCTCCCTGAAGTAATAAGAAATTGTCCTGTTACAGATAGGGTAATGCAATCACAGAAAGACTGTATTGTTCAATTGGAGAAGTATATGACTGCCATGTGTTTTGGCTCTTCTCTCCCTCCTTTCTGTTCTTTCAGTCCCTTTTGCTCATTCTAGATGATTTCTCCTTATTCTAATTGCTTTTCCAGGTTTCTCTGCTTTCTCTCCTCTCCTTTGCTTTTTCTTATTCACTTTTTTCCCTGTTCATTAAGGTATTTCAGCCTACACGCTTCTAGTTCCTGCTGGCATTTCCCATTTCTCCTCCACAGTCATTGAACATCTCTGCACCCCCAACACCTCTTTTTCCTGCTCAGCTTCTCTAGGCAACTTCTTTC
The DNA here is from genome assembly GCA_039877255.1 of Loriculus beryllinus. Lineage (NCBI taxonomy): Eukaryota > Metazoa > Chordata > Aves > Psittaciformes > Psittacidae > Loriculus > Loriculus beryllinus. The sequence goes on along the minus strand of JBCJKH010065559.1, from coordinate 50,554 downwards.
CCATATTTCTTGAGTCACACAGTGCAACCTCCTAGGGAATCCTACTCACCCTGGGCAGTGGGAGTGAGTATTACTATATGGAGCAAAGCCAAAAGCATGATAGCCTGGGTGACTGTAGGCAAGGGTCCCCATTGCCTATAGGAATGGTATAGCACTATTCTAGATGACCTGGGTCATCTTGCCTATTTTCCATCTCCTGCTGCAGCCAAGTATCTCCCCTAAGTCCTGCATCACAGTGTTTTATTTCAGCTGATCTTATGTCTGAGGATCAAGACTAAAACCAGGAGTATTCAGATTCCTGTCATGGTTCATTTCCATCCTTGCCCATCTCATCTCAGGTTTTCAAAGGGCTGACAAGCCTGTGCGGAGTGACTGTGTGTGTTATGCAGTTAGACTGGTGTTCCTACATTTCATATTATTATTATTCCCAGAAGGATCCTACTGATAGTTCTCACAAAGACCTCATTTTTTGCATGACTGACTACATAACTTCATGAACATTTTATTTCGAAGTCGCCTGTCACTTTAAAGGGTACTTTTTGTCCTCATTCACATGCTAAAAGGCTTAAAAACAAGTATTCTACAAGAGTAATACCCATCAGACAAGTTAAGTACACCATTCACAAATGTTATTTAAAAACTAAGATGAGAGAGAACTGATTCAAGAGTCTTTAAATGTCAAGACTAACAGCTTGGGTTTATTCACAATCTTCTGTCTAAACAAGGGGTGGCTTTGGAAGAAATTGATGTGTCTATTCTCTCCCATTGTGAGTTAATGTCTTGGTAGTGCTTTTGACACCACCAAGTGTTATGTAAAAATGACACATTGCTAGAAGAGTGTGAAGGAGAAAAGAAAAGCCTGGAGAGGATGTACAGATGGACAACATTCTCCCAGGGCTGATTCATCAGCATAGCATAATGAAGGAAATGTTTAAGAAATCTCAGCTAAGGGCAAACATGCATACAATTCAATACATCCCCACATAGTGTGCATGGCCCTTAAATGGCCCTTTTAACTTACCAACTTGTTTATTTATATATTTTATAGACATGAGACTGTCAATATGCCCAAAGTCCAGTACAGACAGAAAGACCAGGAGTAGGGTCCTGAGCTCCCCATGTCAGATAAAATGAAAGCTTTAACAAAAGTCCACAAAACATAGCCTGAGTTAGGCCAACCAGATTTTTTTCATCCATGGAAAGAGAAGAGATGCTAAGAAATTAAACAGATATTTCAATGAAGAAACAAAGTCCTTTAGCCTTTTCTCCACATCCTGACCCTTTCCTTAGACATATTTCAATCCATTTGCAGTTTCTGTCGTAGAATTCTGTTTAGAATTTCCCCCTGCAGGTCTAATAGTGAGAAAAAAAATCTCTATCCACCTGATGAAAAGACAGAAGGAACCCCTCCATTTTATACATAAGAATACAGAAGAAAGGGATATTAAATCTGTGCTTACTTTGCCTGTTATGACTAGATTTGATTTTCACATGGGGGGCGTTTGGACCCACTGCTGTGGGTTGCTATGCAGGTAGGTGTCTGGTGATAGCAGTGGCAAAACCATACATCTGTGGGAAAACTTCTGCCTGATTCCTCCAGCCTCCAGGCAAAGACCCATCTGCATTACAGCTAGACCCAAATAATCTTTACCTCTCTAGGCTGGCTTTAATGGAGCTGAGAAGTTTTGTAATGCACTGGCACTCAAGCCTGAATTTAGGGTTTTAACAATTTAAAATCAGAAGACAAATTCAACATGTGTTTCAGCAGGGGTTTGTATTCCCGACCCTTATCCTATCAGCTTTCTCAGCTCCTGCAGCAGTAAAAATCATATCCAGACTGCAGAGGAAATCATGCTGATCATCATATGCTGGACCTTAATTCATATAAAGTGTGAAGTTAGGTGCAGAAAGATTGTCAAGAACTCACTTAGTTTCTCAGGAGGCAACAAAAATACTTCTGAAAATATATCGATAACAGTAAAAGGGAGAAAGTTGAAACAGGAAGGAAAGGGAGACTCAGAGAACGAAGGTGAAACATGATCAATTAAAATTTCCCTGGGGAGCCCAACTGCTCTTTCCCTGCAATAGAAATTGGAGCTAGAGGCTGCCTTTTAACTGCAAACTTTGGCTTTCCTTCAGCTCCCTCTATGCAGCCCTTGTCCAATTTATTGCACTTGTGGAACTGATTAGCCCAGAAAGGAGCAACTGTCTTGGAAAGGGTTATTTGAAACTCCAGCAATAATCACTTTATTCTGAATTCCTCTATGACTCCAAGAGGGCAATTGCAGGTCTCAGAGTAGGGAAGAAGCATTGCATATACTAATAGCATCAACACAAAGCAGTCTCACCAGGTGATATGGTTCAGTGATTTGGGCATATGGAAGAAAAAGTCAGTCATTTTACTAGAAATAAGACAGGAGGTATGATAAGTACATACGGAGCTTTAAAAACACAACCTACTGTTTCTGTTGAAAACAAGCCTTGCCTCTACAGCTTGGGCTGTTAGGCCCACACAGGTGACACTGCATGTGCACCATCATACTGGAGTAGTAAATCCCAAGCATCAGAAAATGCACCCATTTCCTTTCTTGTGAAGTGTCCCCATACTGAAAACCCTAAGAATGAGGAGGGCAGAGGAAATACAGATAAGCCAGAACACTCCAGCAGAGAGATCTTTCATGGTCCATGGGCAGCACTTTATAGAGTCTGTCACAGCCAGCAGTAGCTCTGGAGACCACAGAGATCACGTATGGCAACCCAACTTTGAGACTACGGACTAAGTCTAAGGTGAGGGGAACAAAGGAGAATTCTGGTCACCTTCTATCCACATCTGCTGGGTCCTGCTCTCCACACCATTTCAGAAAAAAACATGAATAAGGATACTATAATGGGTGATTCAAAGCCTGGCTCTTTAGCTTTGCTGGAGATGCAGAGAGATAGTGCCCACAACCAGGATTGAGTCCGAGATGTGGGTTCTTCCATTAACTCCTGTGTCATTTCTCCAGCTGGGATTGACATTTATCTGTCCCAGTGAGTGGTTTTACTACGTGAATGAGTTTATTACACTCTCCTTGAACCATGTGTTAGGTGTTTGCTTTGCAGACACCATTGACTTTACAAACCCACGCTGAAATTGCATTGCTGTATCCAATGCTCTTTAGTTATTCTGGAGTGAACATCAGTCTCTGCAAGGTTCAGTGAGGTTTTCCTTCTGCATGGCATTTCCCTGCATTCACCATCTGCACACCCTCTGTAAAGCCATGTCTATTCTAGCATCAGAAATAAGCCTGTAGCCAAAGCTAGAAATTACCATTTTACTTCCTTCACTGAAGGGAAAACAGTGGGAAGAAAGCTCTGGCCCTCATTGCTATCGACAGACAGTGTGTTGGTCTGAGTAACAAAATTCAGAATAAAAGCAACATTAAAAGGAGGGGAGTAAAGAAAAGGGAGAGAGAGAAGATTACCATGATTGACTGGAGTGATAAAAATAAGCCCAACTTAATTTGAAACTTGGCCTGCCTTTGTGTCATGCCTGCACAGAAATTCATATCCTGGATTCACTCCAGATCCAGCCCAGGTTTGTTTGAAATGCAGCCTGGTCCTGCCCAGGATTTAGCCAGATTATTGTGGAACTGCACAAATTCTCCTTGGACTACTTAGGTTTTGGCCAAGGTTCAACTTGAAAGCGACTCCAGTCTCTGAGAACCTGGGCAAGGTTACGTCAGATGGGAGAGAAGGTCCACCTGCTGCAAGCCAAAGTAAGGAACCCATCCAGATCTATTTTCATTTGAGCAGGTATAGTGGGGGATAAAGGAAAGGGAGTAGGTTTCAATTCCCACATGGCAAACCAACAACATACTCCTTTACAAGAAGTTAATTATTTTCACAAAGCCTCACATGCTTTCCATTGGCATAGCTCTGCACTCTGCCCTTCTCTCTTTGAGTTGCCATAGTGCCTTGATTAATTCTGTCACAAGAGCTTGTGCAGCTCCAAGTAGGGGAAATTAAACTGGTAGGATTTCATAAACACTTTCTAAGGACCACAAATCTTTCACTGGAGCTCAAAGGGAAATTAATTGGTTCCTTAGGATAATCTTAGGATAAACGCCATTTTGGGGAGATTTTCTGGTTTCGTTTTATGAAACAGGTCTGGGCAGAGACACAGGTCAGTCTTATGGGCCAAAGGATTGTTGTGGAAACCCATAAGCTGTTCTAATTGCATTAAAACACCTGCCTTCAAAAATACATCCAAGATGCAGGACCAAACACTGAAAATTTAGGAAATGCCAGAGCAAAGATCTCCATGCTATAATGCTGAGCAAATAGGGATTTTGTTTGTTTGTTTGTTTGTTTGCCAAAGCTAAAAAACAGATTAGCTTCAAATGAAAAGATTGTTTGACTGAGGGAAGGGATTAGAATCAGTTGCTTGAAATGAAATGGATTAATGAGATTAAAGAAAAAAAAAGAAGTCTTCATGACTTCATTTGAGATCAGCTTGGAACAAAAGCTGACATATTGCAGTTACCAGATCCTCTCAATATGATGTCTAGATTCAGCTTTGAAACAGCAGTGTTGTTTCCTCCTGAGGTTTTCTGTTTGAAATGGATGAAAAATCAGATTCTTCATTTGTCCAGTGCGATCCCATGCACTTTCTTTCATTCACCCACACAGACTGCAGCTTCCAGCCAATTTGCTAATTACATCCTAAAGACATGTAGTTTTAATTGCTAGCATCAAACTTACGAGTACGTATCACAGCTTAACTGAACAAGAAGATTGTACTCTACTCTGGCCCAAGTTTTGCTGCTCATCACCTATTTTTTGTCCAGCATGGAAGGTGTTTGCTGGAGAAGAAGCTGACAGAAGTGTGCTTTCTTATCCTTGTTTGATGTTGTGACCTATCCTTTTGTCACTGACCCATCTACACTGAAGATTGAAGAGGTTTTTTTCCCTGGCATCCCTGCAGCACGTACTATATTCATGCCTGGGCATTTTCAAAACAGGAATCTATCATAGCAACACTCAAGAGCAGAAAGAATAACACTGCACAGAACAAATGCCAATACAGTAAGCCTGAGACTACCAGCCAGCCTGCAGCAGAAGGGAAAGGGAAATCTGCAGATGCTGCAGGAGGGATTTCTCTCTGAAATTAAGATACCTTAAAATTTCCTGTCAAATCAGTCCTTGTAGGCTCCCTCTGCAATCAGTCTGCTATTCCAGAGAGCAAACATATCATTTCCATGAGAAATATATCTTATGATGAGAAGAATGACTTCAGGACATGCCTGTTTTCTCCAGTAACACAAAATAGGCCCAGCTCAGACTCAGATGTTCATCTTAAGAAAGACAAATATCCTCCTCCAGGGTCTTTTATTTTAGAGCACTTAGCTTTGTGTAATGCTTTTTGATGTCAAAGGTGCAGCACCCATCAGCTGCAGCTGTGAGCTCTCAGCACTTTCGCGAACCAGCCCCTGCTGTTTCAGATAAGGCACTGGGATTTCATAGCTGCCATGGTTAGATGCTTAAAATCAAGTGAAAGGATCAGGCAGAGCTTAGTGTTCACTTAACAACTGTCTATTGTTAAGGGGGCACAAATGTGGGAGCATTCAGCATAACCCAGGATCACCTCTCCTCTTTAAGCAGGCTTTAGCTTTGTCCATCCATCTCCTCTCATCTCCTGCACCAAACAAGGCAGAGATGGTGCAGTAACAGTCCTTTACTTGCCTCAATGCCTCATATGGTAAATATTTTCCAGGTGTTTACAAGGTGAACAGCACTTGAATCCACAGCTCTTCTGGCCTTCGGGTATTCACGGTGAGTCCTTCCATGTTCCACCTGCCTGTCCTGATCCCCAGGAGACACCTATAAAGCTTTCCTAAAAATGAATTTGAATTCATAAGCCTATTAAGTATAACAAGTATATACACATTTGTGTGTATATATATATATATATATACATATATATGTACACATAAATATCAGTTTGCAGCATGGTTTCATCACATCCTTGTTTCATATAGCCTCAGTCCATAGTAAGACCAGAGCCTCGTTTTATTGAGAGATGTTATATGTAGCCTAGAATCACAGAATAATTTAAATTTGAAAGGAGCCATGGAGGTCATCTAATCCAATCTCTTGCTCTCTTGCCCAGAGCTGGACATGCTATCAAAGATACTTCAGGCAGCAGTTCTTGCTCCAGAGTGTGTATTTAGTGAAGACAAGAATGAAATGGAGTATCCTCCCCTATAAACAGAGCAGAAACATGGGTGAGCATTGTGACCTACCTGCAGGTCCACTGCCCATCTGGAGGGGCAATGCCAGTGCATCATCCTAGTTATAAAATTCTCCTTTAGTTGTGCAAGAGATACAGCCAGACTGCTTGCCTTTCATTGCACAAGCAAGGACAGCTTATTCGGTAAAAATCATGTCTTTTATTAGACCTAATAATATAGCTGGGGAAAAAAAAATAATATTGAATTTACAGATGCAATAAATTCTTTTCAGATCTGTAAAAGTACCAAACGTCACAGCTTAATTGAAGTTGACAGCTTGGCTTAATAAGCTATGTATCCCTTTGACCATCTGACAGAAAAGATACTACTTGCTAAGAAGGGCAGGGAGCATCATAGGGAGAGGTGGCAGCTGGTTATCCTCCTTGGGGAAGGAAGACTCCAGAAATTCATGTGCCTGAAGCAAAGCTCGTTTGTCGGAGGAGGAGGAGGGAGATGACATGTCAAATTGCAAAGGTTTGCGTCCAGATTCTTCATGAGAAGGTGTTTTGCATCAAGGCTCAGAACAGAGGTCAGAGTCCATGAATATTTGCATGAGAAATGTTCCCTCAAAAGTCATGGGTTGTTTCTGTTCCCTTTCAATAGGGTTGGCTCATTCTCATGCCTGTCACCACACAAGATTCGAAAGCATTATGTCTGCAAATAGCCGTTCTGCCTCCCTTCACCACAGCTATGTGCCATGTATATAGTCATAAAGATTTGGGATTTGGCCCCAGGCACTTCACCATTTCTATAGATGGCCAAGGTAGGGAGATCGAGGTAGTTCCACCCATTTTTGACGTCACTGGGAGCTGCTGACCTTTGGAGAGGTTCTTCCCTCTTCTCCATCAAGACTTGATGGAGGCCATCAAAAAGCTTAGATCACTTCTTAAAAGCAATTGAGCCTGTTGGTGGGGGGATTTCCTTCCAGGCATGGACTGTGAGGGCTGAAAATATTTTTACAGCTACAATATGCTGAATGACTCCAACAGGAAGAAACCATGTGCTCTCTAAGCAGACCCAACAAGCGAATATAATCATCTTTCTAGAGAACAAAAGGTCAAAGGAAGGCAGTGATGTGAGATCATAGGCTGGAAAAACATCATGAAAGAGTCAGGGCAGCACACTAGCATGTCACACACGTTGGGAGGGATCAAGCCTTTCTGACACAAAAGGCAATGTTCTCTATCACATGGAAACAATAGCTCAGTCCTGTGTGAAGGCATCTGTTTCAGTTCGTGGGAATTGGATTTTTCTCACCCTCCATGGGTTCAACCTTTGTTTTGGGGCTGGTATTTTTTTGCTTGTTTATTTTCTGGTGAGACCATCCTGCAACTCATACAGAGCTGAACACCTGAAAGGGATGCTCCAACAGCAATTGGGATACAGCCCTTGGTCTAGGAAGTCTTAACCTTCCTGCTTCACCCCATCTAATCTTAGGAATTTTAGGTCCCCAGCTGCTAGCAGAAGACTGCTCCCCTCCCCAAGAGTCTTGGAAATGCTACACCTTGCAATGATTCCCCCATTTTTAGCAAGTTTAATAATAACATTTCCTGGCAAACATATGAGCTATCTGGAACAAGAGACACCTCATAACCAGAAAGCAAAGGACAGCTTGATTTTCTGTTAGCTATTAATCTTTTATTTTTTGCATTACAAGGAAGGGTGGGGATTGGAATGTTGTATTTATCAGCCTGCTGATGGCCTTGGCTTGGATTGATCACCTCCCACATGCTTCACACTTCAGCAGACAGTGAAATGCCTCAATCACCTACGTGTTTCTTTTTGCAATGCCTTCAGCGGGGAAAGCATCAGCTTTCTGACCCCTGTTATAACCTGGTGTTACATTGAGCACAGGCAGCTAATGGTATGTCCAGTGTCTCCACAAGAGTAGCTACTGCCATGTTGGCAGTGACACTTTTGATGTCTCCCCACTCTACTAGCAAGGAGGGTATAGCTTGACTGAACCCGATTTCAGGAGCTACAGCTGTCTCCTTTCTTTCCATTGCTGGGATTCAAGTGCACCAAGCTGCCCTTCATCCAGTACATCTACATGATGTAACGAAGCCCAGGAGATGAGCTCATGAGAAAAATTGTGTTAAGCACCACAGTTTGGCACCCTTCCTTATGAGAGGGCAGCAGAAAGATCCTCTCCCCAGAGGTGTGTGATGAGGGAGAGGTATGTGTAGGCGAGGAGAGGAATAAAGTCTGTACTGTTGGCTGATCTCTGTTTTCCTCCATATACACAGAGCAATCTGCTAATTCTGGAAGAGGTTACACAAAGGAATCTGGTGCTGGGTCTCTGGCCTGCCACGACATCCTCACATCTCCTGGCTCTCTATTCATCCCACCCATTACACACCCACCAGACAAGCAGAGGTCAGAGCAGTCGGTTCGCAGAGTGGTTAAGAGTACATTCAGAGGGCAACTGACTGCTCCCTTGCATCAGCTCCAGATACGCTAAAGCATTCTTCATTACAGGGGATAAACCTCCCTATATATGCAGTATTGGGAAAATACCTTTTTCTGGATCCAAGCAAGACCTTGACAGCCTCCTTCCTGTCATGTTGCACCATCACCAGAAAAACAAAAAAAAATATGTCCAGAGGAGCAATAGAGATGGGTCCTTAAAGTCAATGGTTTTTGCAAAGCAAATACTAAACACATGGTTCAAGAAGAGCACAAAGAATTCATTCAATGGGTTCAACCCACCCATTGGGAGAGATAAATGTCAACCCCAGTGGAGAAACAATGACACAGGAGGTCTCAATCCTGGTTGTGGGCATCATCTGGTCTCCAGCAAACCTCGCAGGGTTCTCTGCTGGATGTTTTCCCTCTGGGTTGCGACTCTCTGGGCAGCCCAAGGGTATGTGCTTCCTGCCCTCACCACAACCCTTCTGCTCACCCTAGGTTCAAACATTTAGACTGCACACTGCTTTGTTTTCTTCTGGAAGAGAAAACACGGGGAGAGATCAGCATGCCCATTGTGAAATACTGAGATATTAATTCAGGAGCAATACCAGTGAAGGAGCCACATGAAAGAGAGAGAAGAAACTGTGTTGTTGCAACTCACAAGATGCTTTGGCTCTGCAGGAAAGCAGAGTAATGACATCACATCCCATGAATTCCTTCTTGCTGATTATTTATTTGCAAACACATTTTCTAGCCAAGGAAAAGCTGGGTGACAAATGGAATCAATCCTCTGACCCCAAATGACTCAGAAATATGTGGGTAAAAATACAGCTCTGTTTTTAACTACTGCATCTATTTTAGGAGAGTGGTTGTTGAGCAGCACTGAGGGTTCCACCACACAGATGAGCAGAGCAGCCGTATGTTAATAATAACCATTAACTCTGTAGAGCTTTGTTCAGTCCACAGAGTGGCCTGGAGGAAGACACGTAGCATGAGAGACCATTCAACTGAGGCACAGAGTGGGAAAGCAGTTTGCCCAAGACCACACAGTCTGGAAATAGCCACTTCTCTGACCTCCAGGGCAGATGGTTGACTTTGCTGAAGCAGAATTCAACCAGTAGTGATTACTTATGAAAAATCCCATTTTTAATTAAAAGCAGGCACAAATTTGCTGTTGATATTTTTATTAGCTGTATTGTTCCAGCCATGGAACAGAAATAAAGCATTTGGAAAGCTTAGCAGCAAGGTAATTTCTTCTATTAGACAAAAGTCAGGTAAGCTTTCCTGCCTGAGAGTGTTTCTCTCCACCTCAGTGAAAATTCCCATGGAACATACACATTTAGATCAAAATTGGCTTTTGATTCTTTTTCACTGAAAATACACAACTGAAATCTCATCTATGCAGCTGAAAAAAAAAAAATAAAAAAAAGAAGAAAAAAGAATAACTTAACCAAAATTGGAGGAAAAAAGACACCAGGAGAGGAGGGAAGGTCTAACCAACAAGTTGAAATTTTCCGCTGAGCCTCTTGCCAAAAAGGAATGTTTCACTTCTGTTGAAAAGCCTTCCAAGCAGGTCTGCTCTTAATATATACAGCTTGCAGTTTGCCCCACAAAACTAATAGTCATGCCAGTGCTTCTCTTCTCGCAACATCTGTTCACAATGGTTCGGCTGCGTCAAGAAGCTGTGAGGCTTGCCTTTTTGGAAACCCATCCTGCAGTGAGCCCTTTCCTGGCTGTGACTTATGCCAGCTGGGATGCAGGGATCAGTGGCAGAGACAGGACAGGGAGGAGGAAGCTCTTATGTTCCATATCATCTTTCTCTGAGGGGTTATGAGAGTTGATTACAACTTGTGAACATCAAAGCAGAGCAAGAGAACAAGCTCAGGTGAAGTGTCATTGAGTCACTGGAGCTCTTGTGATTAATTTATCGGGGGGGTGGAGCTCCAGCCTTCCCAGCATTTTCCTTCTCTGTTAATACCATATTCTCAAAAAATACCATAACTAGGATACACATTTCAGCTTTCTTTTGCTGTCAAATTAACTCTTCAGGGCAATTTAGATTACATATTAGGAAGGAACTCTCTTGAGGGTGGTGAGGCCCTGGCACAGATTGCCCAGAGAAGCTGTGGCTGCCCCATTGCTGGCAGTGTTCAAGGCCAGGTTGGATGGGGCTTGGAGCAACCTGGTCTAGTGGAAGGTGTCCCTGCCCATGGGAGGGGATTGGAACCAGATGGGCTTTGAGGTACCTTCCAACCCAAACCATTCTGTGACTCTATGATTCTATGATTTAGATAAGCCTACTCAGAAGCCCACTCAGTAAAACATATGTCCTTACAGGAGCTCTCTAAGTACCAAACTGAGTCCAGATTTGAGCTCACTCATGTATCTGTGTTGTTTATACAGGTGGTCAGTGTCAGGCACAGGGTTAGCTTGAACCCTCTGGCAGGAAGGGAGCAAGAATTCACTCATCACTTTGCCAAAATTTCTCTGAAAAAGCTCAGCACAGCCAGGAGTCAGTTACAAGAGGAACTCACCCTGACACATCCTAGTCCACCAACTGAGCACATCACAGACACCCCAAGATAGATTCAGCTCCAAATTTCTGCAGGGTAGATGCTAACTGCATAGGTCCCATGAAAAGAGTCAGGAAATGTTAGAGGCTAATTCATGCATCCTACTTGAAGCACTTGAGCTAGGTTGGAAGAAATCACACCTTTGGTTTCATTAGATATATTGGTTAAATTCAGTAATGTAATTCCAGGGTTTTGTAGCTCAGGAAGAGGTGCCTGTCTTGTCAACATTCAGCTTTAGTGATGATGGATCCCACCCACTGCCTGCGATCTACAAGGCCAGCAGTTCAGGCAGAAAGCATATAGACTGCAGGACTCGGCTAGACTGTACCCATACTCCAGCCTGCTATGTATTTTGTGGTGTAGACATTCCTCCCATCTGACACTTGAGAGAAGGAGGAGGGGGCGTCAAGATGGGGAAAGCAGAACAGCCCTGGGCACCACTCAAGAGGTCCCATTCCAACAATATGTGGAGTCTGTCACACAGGAGGCAATCACCAGTCTCAGTTATCGCTCACACACACTCATCACTTCTCATCTTTTCAAGCTGTAGAGAACCAAGTAGGGAACACATCTTGCCTCCAAATTTTTTTGTGTTAGAACCAGGGTACATTACATCCAATGCAGATGTCTTCTCAGAAATGAAAATCTGCTGCGGTTGGAGGACTTTGCTACTCTCCTGCAGCCTGCATCCATTATCAGATTCAAATTCCTCTCCTTTATTGTTGGGTTTGGATTCAAGCAGGATCCAAGATCAAACACAGAGGATCCAGAACTATTTTTTTTTTCCTGTTCCACCAATTTCTTTGTGTTTGGCAAAGGCAATTGGCAAGGTCACTCACACAGATGGTATCAGAGTTGTCCTATTCAAAATACTGTGCCTTAAGAAGAGGGACAGGGATGAAAAGGTACCACAAACATGTGTCAGTGATGCAGGCACCGGCATGGACCTTCCAGTTATGTCACATACAGTCTTGCACCTGCTTGCTTACCTAAACCCAGCCAGGAAGCATTAACCAAACAAGCTACAACAAATTCAATACAGTTACAGACACTGATTGGCAATTCTTGAATAAGCACTGATAGGGTGTCTTAGGCAGGCTGTTTCTCATGAAGGCAAATCCCTGTTCCTCTTATTCTGTGTGCTTTTGATATTCCCCTGTCTTTAATTGGTTCACACATAAATTGTTGGTCTGGTTCCCTTTTCTGCCAGAGCTTGCCCACATGACTTCAGACAAGTGAAGTCTTTAAAAGTGAAGTTTTTAAAGTTACAGGTACCTAAAGATGTATGTCTACTGAAGTCACCACATGCTTAGATGGTTTTGTTCCTTTCTTCTTTCTCCTTTGGCTGAGTTTAGGTAACTTCATTGCCTAAATATGAAAGCTGAAACCATGGTAGTCAAGAAGAGATTTTAAAAAAGTAGATGCTGCCAGCTGACCTTTTAGTCAGTAGATAGCAGAGGTACTTTTCAGACAGAGTTTACCTCCTGCTAAATGTAAAAGAAGTACCTGCTGAGAGTAATGCTAGGTTTATATATAAAAATAGAAATAATTTTAAAAAATGAATAGATCTCCACCAAGATTCCACCAAGAATAGCAGCAGGGAGAAAAAGGGTGGAAATAAGACCCATTTGGAAAGCACGAGAGGATTTTAAAACCCAAATATTCCCTCCTAGATTTGGACTTTCAGGAGGATGCAAGTTGTGTCCTCATTGTTAGCACCAGCACCACACATTTTCCACAGGCGTTCATGACAAGCCATGAAAGTGATGTGACAAATGCTATTGGTTGTCTGACATAGTCAGGGAAATCTCATCATGACAGATTAATTGGCTCTGTGATTGATAGGAAAAGAAAACACACTCAAAGAACAAAGGAAAAAAGGAGATTGGCTGGCCTGTGTGAATCAGCCTGAAGGATTGTTTATTCCAAGTTTAAAGTGGCAAAATCTGCCTCAAACTGCTTGCTCTCAAAACCCAGCATTGATACAATCTTTGCAAATGCCAGTATAAAACCACCAAGTGTCCAAAATAACCTGGAGACCAGTCCAAGCCCACTTCCCACTGAGACACAGACCAAGACTTTTCAGGTTTTGCCAGACCATAATACTATATAATTTCCCATAGCTAAATAAATAACCCAGCATCGGAGCAGGGTCTCTGAGAATTGCTACTCTTGAAGCTGTATCATCTTCAAAAACCATGGCAATGGGAGAGGAGATGAACCCTGCTTTATGAACCCGCCAGTCGGACTCCTGATGCACTTGGTACGTCATAGATAATTTGATTCTATGAACTGATTTTAATATGATAAACCCCTTAATTTTCCCCCTGGAAGGCATCCTTAAGAACATGGATGTACCACACATTGACCCCCACTCTCCTCTACCAGCTTAAAGACCAAAAAATTAAGGATTTTTATGTCATTACCACAAAAGCAACAGGGAGTTACTCAGCTAAGTGCCTAGCAGGACTGAGCCCTCTCTACAGGACAAGGAATTAAGTCATGAGTAACCACAGACAGACCTTTACACTGACTGCTAGGAATGACTTTTCTGATTTATCTTGTCTTTTTGTTCTTTTATTTTGTATTATTTTCCTCCCTAGGAACAGGTCACCATTTGACGCAAACCCATGAATCATGACCAGAGTGTATTTTTGTGGGTGAGAAAGTGATTGCTCTAAGACGATCTAGTAATCCCTGATATGCAAATTCCACTCTCACCCATAATTAACTCTGCCTGTAAAGAGTTCAACAACTTGAATCACTGTATATAGAAAAATTATCCTCCTGGCTACTGAAGTCGGTCTCCTCTGTCAGGGGAGGAGAGGCAACTTCTGCATATGAACAAGCTGTCATTTTTAATATTTGGCAATTTTCTTCCAAGCTAACTGCATGCTTCAGAAAAAAGAGTGACATTAATAACAATAACATGGCATCAAACAGCATGGTGGTGTCACTATGTGCCTTCAGCTTCTGTAACACAGTCACTTTTCACTGTCCCAGAAAATAACCACTTGAAGACTTCACCATCAGGTTTTTTTCTTCCTCTCTGCTTGTTCAAAGAGTGGATGTCTTCTACCCTCAATGTCCTCTTTATGTAATGAGGACTGTTGATACCCAAACTGATACGACATTTCATTTGTCTGGGTTTTTTTTCACCTGAGACTTTAAAGTCAATGTGATGCAAATTCATTGACCAGTGTTACAAAGAAGCTTCTCCCTGATTAGGGTCAGTGATAATTACTCTCAGCAGCTTTGGTGGTGTCTACACTAGGGATATCTGAGACCAGACATGTTTATGGCATAGGGAGGAGTTAAGGAGTTGAACACTTGTGTGACTGTTCACTGAAGATCTGGGCTCAAATATTACAATTCTGAATTTGGCATGCTCCAGCAGAAAAAAAATATTAGAAAGGTTCCTGTACTCTTCTGATCAAACCTTGGCTTGGGAAAGGCAGGCTGTCCAAGAAGTTTTAGGCTACTCCTCCCTTCCACAAGCCTTTCACAGAGCATGGAAATCAATGTCAGACAAGGAACTTCTTCATACCACAGTACAAAAGACTATGATCATCATTTCACCCTGAGGTGATGCACTGTGTAGTCCCACCAGAACATCAGAGAAGCCAAAGGACTGATGTCTGCAAGGCAGAATGAGGAGCAGCAGGAGTGAAAGCCTGGGAGAAAAATATAGGTTCATGGAGATCCCTCAACCCAACTTACTCTAAATACAGGTTCTCTCTGGTGCCAGGTTTGTTTTTTTTTGTTTTGTTTTCCCAAAAGCTGCAATGTTGTTTCTGCTGGTTTTCTAAATTATTATTATTCCTATTAGAATGAATTTTTTCACAAATATGTCCCCTTTCTAAGAAAATTCCAGGTTTTCCCTCAAGAATAATGTAAAACAAAAGCAGCAATTTTTGTTCTTCTGGACTAACACTTTCCCTATCTTCCACCAGTGTAAAAAAATGAAAACATTTTTCTCAAAGCCCATTTGGAGGAATGGAGTACTTGGGGTTAAATTCATTCCTAAAATTTATAAGCACACTTCAAGAAAGCCCAAGTGATGTCGTGAAAAAAAAAAAGCTAAATTATAAGAAAAAAGCATTCTTTTCAAGCTGCTTCAGGAAATAAGCTTATCTTAAAGCAGATTTTGCTAGTTAGCAGCCGAGTGGCTAATATTTCTGTCATCACTGCAGCCATTTTAGGAAAAATATCTGTGTCAAATTATGAATTTAATTTTACTTTGTGGACATTGTTCATGACTGCTGTTTTCCTGCTGGAGCAGAAGCCTCCATTTTGTAGCCAAGGAGAATGATAAAAACCCCCATATTTGTTTCCAGAAATAGATAACATTGAAGTATTTGATACTTTTACTGAACCCAAGCAGAGGAGATTAACTGTGAAAAATAGACATTCAAGGAATAAAACATACGAGCTCTGCATAGGACAACGTGTATCTTGATTTAAAAAAAAGTTTTGACGTGGAATTGAATAAGAAATTTTAGACAAATAGGAATCCACTAGAAAAGATGGAGGCAAAGATGTGAGAGAGAGTGCCCTGGAGAGAGGTTCCTGAAAAACTGAGGATGAGGTGATGAAGTAATTACAATTGCCCTTCTTATTACCACTGAGCATGAATTAGGATTATTAAAATGTGGCAGTAATGAGAGGAGTGTAAAATGACTTTGCTTTTGAGTGTCTCCACTTAGAGGCTGGGCTGTTAAGCAGCATTTACAGAGTACAACACCAACAGCTCAAACTGCAGATGAAAACACATTTTGATACCAAATTATTTCTGACCTGTACAGGGTGTAGGTAAAAAAGGAGATGATATAAGGGCAGAAAAGAATATTTTTCATGAGTGCAGCCTTCCTTCTGCAGCAGAAACCTCCTTTTTGTAGCCAAGGAGAATGATAAAAATCCTTGGATACAAAAGTGTAACCAAGAATTACCCCTTAGTTTTACACACGACTAGGAAATGAGCATGCAAACACATGGTGAAGGGTGAAGAAGATTTACACTGCCTGTCATGCAAACTACTTCAAAAATCCTGGAGGTTCCCAGAAGAGAAGTAATTCTGCCTTGAGTTGACACCAAGGCTATCCAACATCTCCTAGATTGCATCTCATACCCAGAATCATTTTCGTATGTTCCTCAGTGTGAGCCTGTTTGTGATTGTAGTCAGAAGAATGGAATTGTTGTGATGCTAGTGGGAGGAAGAGGGGAATGGACTGAAGCAATTCCATCAGCAGATTTGTGCTTATGGCAGGGAGACATCAATTGCTCTGTTTAGTGCATTTTTCCTATTTAATGGGACTGGAAGTAATAGAAGAACAAGCGTGGGTTCAAATAATATAATTTTGAAAGGTAATGGGAACAATAATGTTATCATCAATAAAGCCTGAAATGGCACAGCATTATTAAGAGAATCTGAAATGCAAGTTGCAATCTTTCATATCTCAACTCACTGTGACAGTTTATTTGAAGGCTAACAATTACAGGCTCCCGTTGCTCATCAGTTATAATAACAGGCAGACCTTGTGCAAAACTGTTGTGTGCAGAGCACATCCCAAACCACTTAACCATGGTCAGAAATGCAGCTAAGAGTCTTTTTATTTGATTTTAACTTTCCAAAATAGAAGAACAAATGATAGGAGTAAGATAAAGAACCAGGATAGATGTGAATTGAGGACATACATTTACTCTGACTGTGAACCGCCTCTCCAGTGCACGCAAATAAGAGTTTAATCCCCATTTAAAGCTGGGTTCGATACACTACTGACTGGACAACTAATAATCCACTGAGGAGGACTGGTGAAGTGTCTAGAAACAGCTCCACATAAATGCAAACCTGTGGAAACAGACACACAGATTTCTGTGACAAAATAGTCTTTATAGCATTGACAAACATTTTTGCAAGTATCAGCAAGCCTGCAAATATTTGCAAGCGATGAAGAGCAAACTATGATATAATACATACGAGTCAATCCAGGAGGGCCGTATGTTTGTAATTCTACTTTTGTTCCATTCCAATAGCTCTGCTGCTTGGCACCAAATTTTCATAAAAGTCAAGCCATGAATCACCAAAATTAATAAAAGCAATGATCATGGGTCACTAAATGTGTGTTAATTTGTCAACCAATAATAATTTTCTTACGTGTGTCCAAACCCTAAAAAGAGGGTATTTGAAACTGGCACTAGAAAATTTCCTTGGGGAACTCAGCAAAATATATCTAATATTTGTAAAGCTCTTTTGGGGTTGTGAGCAGTACCTAAATCTACCTGTCACAAAAAGAGACCTCTTCAAATTGTGGACATGTTTTGAAGAACATCCCCATAAACCTGAAGCTAGTCCATCTTCTGCCAATCCCCAGTACAAGTCCATTGTCTTCTAAGGAGCAGCCACAGAAAGCTGGGTCTGGGCATTTAACAGGTTATTTATGTTTATTATTTTTATTGGTCTTTATCACTACAGGGTCTTTCTCCAAAGAAGCATTGTGTGATCACTCCACCCTTTCTCAAGGAGGAAAGCAAATCATGAGGATGGGATTCACCTTACCCTGTGTGAGCCCTCTCTATGACACACCTTTTCTCAGTTAGCTGAGAGGGTCCCTCTGGGGGAAAGTAAAGGGGCACAATGCAATTCTCTAGGAGCAACCATTATCTACCCGACAGTTTGCTCCAAGATAAGCTGTGGGAAAAAGTATGCTTAGGTGGAGGTTTATACCCTAAAAAAACCTGTCCTTTCTGGGTTTGCTTATCTCCTCCCCCTGTATATCCAGGGTTAATGAGAAAGAGTTGGACTATGGGTGGCCTTTCTTCACTGCAGTCTTTTGCTTTCAGTGCATGGATATGGTATTTGGGACATAGTAATCCTACCATGACTGATGGCTTGAATATGGGGAAGAAGCAACACTAGACTCTCCAGGGAATTTCCCATGAAATGCAGGTGCAGTGACACAGGGCAAATGGAGATAAACAAGCTGGTGGCACTCTGAGTGTGTGTTTCTTGGCATGTTTAAAAAAGCAGCTGAGAGATTTGCAAAGCGAAATCTTATCTAGAAGTACGCACAGAGACAAAATTAGCAGGGTATCCCATGATGTCATTTTGAACATCTAGTTTTCTGGCTGAGACAGAGGCAGACAAATCCCCGAGTCCAAGTCTGCACATGAAACCTCTCTAAGGCATATGCTGTTATTCCTTTGCTCTCTTATCCTTCCCTCCATTACAGCAGCTCTGCCATAATGCCAGCAATGCCATAAACATTCAGGCAGCAATCAATGAGGTGTGAATATTTAGCTTATAAACTTGCTCAAGTGTGAAGGATATTCATTCAAAGAGGTTGGGAAAGCAGCAGCGTAAAGTTATTTCTAGGCTTACTATCATTGCCTTGCTGCTCTTTTGGATGCTCCTGAACTGTATCGATGCACCCAATTAGTCAAAGGAGTCATGTAGGGGCTCCAGAGTGAAGGCCCATCAGACACACTGCACTGGGAATGAACCCTTGGGCTTGGAAAGTGAAAATTACACTCATCATTGAATTTTCCTTCATGCACTTGGAAGTGCTTCACGTACCACCAGCAGTTTGGAAACCTCTGGCTCTACTCCGGCTGAATCAGGAGATCAAGCTGCCCATGGTCACATCTGCAGTAGGAAATAAGATGTACTGGGGCAATCTTCGGTCCTGTGTGTCATCCATCGCAACCATCAGCTTATACAACACATCCTACACCCCCATTATTACTCTATTTTCATGTGCAAACCATGGTGTCTGGATGCTGACTGCCCACTACAAGTTTTCCTTCACCCACATGAAACTCAAAGCCATGTCTGGGAGTTGCCCATGAAAACTGTACTTGACTTAAGCCAAAACCAAACTTTATGCTGCTGTGGCAATTTAGCAATATAGATTGCAAATATAGTGATATTTCCTTTAAATGTGGAAAGAATGAGAGAACTGAGTTTGTTCAGCTTGGTGAAAAGAAGGCTCAGGGGAGACCTTATCACCAAGTTCCAATATCTAAAAGGTGGCTACAAAGAAGATGGAGACCCTCTTTTTACAAGGAGTCACATGGAAAAGTCAAGGACTGATGGGCACAAGTTACTCCTGGGAAGAATCCAGTTGGATACAAGAGGAATTTTTTTCACAATGAGAACAATCAACCATTGGAATAATCATAGAATCAGAGAATAGCTTGGGTTGGAAGGGACTTTAAAGTTCATCCAGTTCCAACCCCCTGTCACAGGCAAGGACACCTTCCACTAGACCAGGTTGCTCCAAGCCCCGTCCATCCTGGCTTTGAACATTGCCAGGAATGGGGCAGCCAAAGCTTCTCTGGGTAACCTGTGCCAGGGCCTCACCACCCTCACAGGGAAGAATAATAATCTCCCTAGGAAAGTGGGGGACTCCTCAACACTGGGCACTCTTAAGATGCAGCTGGACAGGTGCTGGGCCATTTAGTCTTGCCTTGCCTAGAAAGGTTTGGCCAGATGGTCCTTGAGGTCCCTTCCGACTTGAGATTCTAGGATCCTATGACTGGGGCTGTGAGAACAAGTGATGTGGTACAGCTAACATCAGTGCAGCCAAACTCTTTTCCCCAGAAAAAGTTTGGGTGCTTGTACATAGCATAGGAGAGGATGTTCTTCATACATCCTATGCCCTTGTCCATATACAGAGAATTACTGGGACATGTCTAGTCGATCACAAGTTGGCATGGACCAAAACTATTTTGCAGACCATGCTAACTATTAAGTACTATCAATGAGCAAGCTCCAGTTCTTGAACCGTGGTTTTGTCTAGCTTACAATTATTTGCTAGAAGTGGTTGCTACCAAAAGATTTTACACTTCATTATGTGAATAGTCCTAGTGAATTCCCAAGGGCTTCTTACAGAGTCTAAAACCAAAGCAGAGAACAAATGCCAAAAAAAAAAAGACTGCTCATTGTGCATTGTGCTGTGATTTGGGTTTTCTGTCAGGCTTTTTGGAGTGGGAAACCTCCAGTTTGAGGGAAAAAAAAAAAAGTTTGAAATATTACCATAGACTCATAGAATAGTCAGGGTTGGAAAGGACCTTAAGATCATCTAGTTCCAACCCCCCTGACATAAGCAGGGACACCTCACACTAAACCGTGCCACCCAAGGCTTCGGCCAACCTGGACTTGAACACTGTCAGAGATTAAGCACCCACAACCTCCTTGGGCAACCCATTCCAGTGCCTCACCACCCTCACAGTAAAGAATTTCTTCCTTATATCCAATCTAA
>JBCJKH010065559.1:2925-18152 GCA_039877255.1 Loriculus beryllinus | reverse complement strand
AATCCAAGTTAGAGAGTTGGGTATCACAACATCAAGAATAACTCAGGCTGGAAGGGACTTCAGGAGGCCTCTAGTCCATCTCCTGCTCAAAGGAGGATGAGCTCTGAGATCAGACTGGGTTATTCATGGCTTTGTACAGTTCAGTCTTGAAAACCTCCAGGGATGATGAGAACTGAAGAACTTCTCTTGCAGCCTGTTTCACTGCTTGGCTGGTACATACAAAACTGCAGAGTGAAATTCAAAGGTTTTTTCTTTCACCTCTCTGAATCCCACCTTTGATGAAACAAGTCTAAGTTTGTATGGTGCAGGAGGGCAGTCTCTGCACCTCATAAATCCTAGTGTGTTTGCAGCAGGTCGTCTATCTTTTGTCTTTATAGTGCATCCCTGATCTTAAAACTAAATCCACATATGGCTTCAGAAAATACTTGAAGATCCCAATAGGGCCCACCATAGTTAACAAGGTCACATGTATTTAGAGGTCTGCAGCTTATCGGGAGAGGTAATTTCTTTCTTGATGATATAAAAAGCATTCAATAACATAATCCCTTTATCAGACCAAAGAAGGCAGAGTCTAAATGAAAAAATGAGTGATAAACAATAGCTCCATGTTCGACCTAATTATTTAATCACTTGGATAGCAAGAGGAAAAAAGATAGCAAGCAGTGTGGAGTGGAAGTGAGTTTTAACAAGTAGGTAATTGGCAGTTCTTTGGGCGTTGCTATTCCACTACATTCAGGTCAGAAAAGAGTTTTTGTTGTCTCTTTATGCCTTCTCAGGTAGGTGATGCAGAATTGCTGCCAGATGCTTTTTTATTGTTATTGTTGGCCATTTGTCTCCACTGAGGCAGGAGCTCTGCAGAAATCCTGCTCATCCTCCCAAACTGTAGCTGCGTTCCCTGAGTACATCTCATGTGCCTCTCATGTGCCAATAGTTATAGGTGCCCACTTACTTTCAAGAAGCCTATATCATAGAATCATAGAATCATGGAATCCTAGAATTCACTCTGCATAAAATGCAGGAAGATTTCTTTAATTGGCATAAGACCATTATTAAGATCCTGGGGGCTAAGGCTGAAGGATGGCACCTGCTCACTTTTTCCCTGCTGCTACCATGACAGATTTTAAATCAAACTATTTAAAGACAAACTGTTATTCATTTTTATCTAGCAAAGGGAAAACATGCCACATACAGATTTTTAAACAATTGGGAGCTTATGGGGATTACGAGGGACAATGCATTTAGTTTTGCCATTGAGAACCAGTGATGAAATGCAGAGGTAAAAAAAAGTTCAAAAGCCACTTCTATTTTGAATTGACAGATTGCAGGTAATTGAGTGGGACTGATTTTCTTTAGTGGCAAAGGCACCATCTTTTGCCTGGGAAGGGTATATTATTGTCATCTCTCTTACAAAGGTGTTCCTCAAGTGTAGAGAAGGTTTAAGTAGCTATCTAGCTAAATAAAAGAGAGGACATGTAAGAACTATGCTTGAAAGTCTGTTTTCCCAGCGGTCTCCTTTGGAGCACTTTACAACGTAAATACAAAGCTCAATAGTGTCAGGATCAGGACTCCGGGCTCACAGAGAAACAAAGAGGGAAAGGGAGAAACAGAAGTAAAAGGCTTAAAAACCAATCTAAATACAAGTGATTTTGACAGCAAAGCTAGTGTTGCCTAGCTTTGCCCTCAACTGCTTAACTAACAGAAATAGCAAGGATGAAGTCCTCCACTTGGTTTTCTGGGTTGCCAAGAGGTCCAAGCAAATCCTCCTTTCCTCTACGATTTTCACCTAGCCCCACTTGCTCCTCAAAAAGCCACAAGATGCTACAAGGAAGGACCTGCAGGGCATAAGATTCCAAATGAAGAGCAAGAGAAAGGACTGATGAACGAAAACTCAGAGCACAGCTTTCTCATCAAGCTTGTACGTGGTGTTTGACCCGTCTTGCATGACCATGCTCATAAATATCCCTTTTCATCCTGGTCTGGAAAGCCGTGGTAGACCCAGTCCATCTCCAAGGTGCCAGGGCAAGCAGTGAGCATCGGTATGAAGCACAAAGGTTTGCCAAGGAGTGTGGGATTTGCGGAGAACAGGCAGTGGAAAAGAAGATGAGATAGCCTTATGTAAGTGGAAGAAGAATATCATTAAGAAATAAAGAGCCACCAATGGAAGTAGAGGGGAATGTTGAAAAAAAAAGGGGAGGGGAAAAGTAATCAAAAGGCCTAAACATCCCCAGGTTGGTTGAGAAACTCAGCATAAAGACAGCCTTTTTAGGAAAGAAAGACAAAGCGCTACCTTTTCTGGAATTCAGGGATACAGACATCTCTTTTTGGGAATTGTTTACACCTGGACACCAGGGAGTGGACTGAACAGCCAAAAAAGACTGAGGTAACTTTGGAAAAATCTGTGTTGGGACTGTGGGTTTTGTTTTATATTATTTGTTTATTTAAATACTTTTTTCTTTTTTTTTCTTTTCAAATGAAGCAGCTAGTGTTTGAAGAGATTGAGCTTGATGGGATCAAGGTACATTTTTAGGTTAGTGGTAGCACTATTTATCATTTTTAAGACAAATTTGATTACCCTGGTGGGAATTCATGTCTTCAGGGAAAGCTGCCCAGTTGTCATATTAATCATTGCCTTTAGTGTTTTCATTAGGGTTTTGGTTTTTGGTTTAGTAGGGGATATTCTTTTTTTTTCACCTTTCAATTTAGCTTTCAGTTGCCCCAGGGCTTTGGCCTGGTAACCTTTGCAGAGTGTTTTTCCTTCAGTCCCTTTCTAACATATGAATTTTATGAAGGCTGTTAATTCTTAGTACTACCGTTGCTAAAGATCTGTCACTCCTTCCACTGGTGGGGCGCTGGTGTTCAAGGGATTCTTTCTTGCAAGAAGAAACAAAAAACTAAAAATTGCAGAGTAAAAACTGACATTTACAGTTTCAACACCAGAGCATATTATGTTGATATTCTTCCAAAGGCTTTATGGAGCACTGTTGCAATCTTCTTCTATTACAGTAGCATCCCAATACCTATGTCACATCCCAAGACTGCCCTGTGTTTGGTGAAGGAACCCTGAATTCTTCTTACTCCATCCAGTTTGCTCAGGTTTGCTCTGAGGCTCATGGAAGTAGCTGTCTCAGTGAAGTTCATGGATTACTGGAAAGGGTGAAGATATTCCAGTCTGAGCTTGTGGAAGCTTTTGGCTTCCATCCTGTGACTCCTTCAACACCAAACCCTACCAATGAAAGTACTTAATCTGTAGGGCAATACATAATGGGACATTGTGTAAAAACCATCCCAAAGAGACTGTTGGTAGGTTCAGATATGCATTTCCCAGCCGTTTTGTAGTTCAGTCGGGACGTCTTGGTCATACTGCAGCCTTGCTGTGTTCTGCTGTTTTTCAAAGATCAGACAAGAGGGTGACTCTGAGCGAGTCCATAAAACATGATCATCTCCAGGTGACCTAATCCACTAATGTCAGTAAGACATGGTCACTCAGGTAAACTGAGGCAGCTGTAGAAAAGAATGGCCTTTTATGGGGTGATTCACGCTATGTACCCAAATACCATCTTAGGATGAGATGAAACAGTGGAGGATCTTGCCTCTTTCCCATGATGAGTGAAGGTGCCCAGACCTTTTCTTCAGAAAAGAAATTTGGTTTAGACTAAAAGAAGATAAAATCCCAACTTAAAAAGATCCTTCCTACAGTTTGCCATCCTCACTGATGAAAATGTTAGATTTGTGCAGTAAGGAAGTTCTAGGTAACAGTTTTACAGCTGTAGCAGCATTTTGATTGAAATCACAACATATTGAAGGAATGCTGGAAAATATCACTGAAAAAATGCTGATACAGGTTGCCTCTATTTTTCCAATTTGCTTCAATGATACATAAATACTTCCTTCTGATAAGGAAGTACCCTCATTCTATCCCATCTATCATTGTGATTCACTCAGCTTTGA
Source organism: Loriculus beryllinus (assembly GCA_039877255.1). Classification (NCBI taxonomy): domain Eukaryota; kingdom Metazoa; phylum Chordata; class Aves; order Psittaciformes; family Psittacidae; genus Loriculus; species Loriculus beryllinus. Next base: position 14,204 of record JBCJKH010065559.1, on the reverse strand, counting down.
CTTGTATTTGAAGAGCTGCTTCTTTCAAGATCATGCTATATTTCTTATGTTTCACTTTATCACAAACTATAGTTATGGCATTTTCAAAACAAAAATATTCTGTATTGCCAAAGTGAAGCAATTCAACATTATCTCAGCAGACTAGGTCAGCATTATCAAAATGAAATACTTAGATACTCTTGGAGGTCAGCATTTTGTAACATCCTTCCTGTAAGTAATGAGCCTCTTTGGAATACAAACCAGCAGTAAAAAATGTTTAAATAACCAATAACACAAAATTTTCTTTCTCACTTAGGGCTAGTCAGAAACGAATGACATTTTGGGGGACTGTAGGGTAATATGCAATAGTGTAGACAAAGGGGAAAAAGGGAAGTACGGAATCTGTCATAATGGCCTCAATTCTCATTCATATCTGACATACAAGAAATAGTTGAGAACTGCTGCAGTCAATAAGAGTTGAGCCCCATTCTACTTACAAGTTTTAAGGATCCCAGGAAGACCTATTACCTCCATCCCCACTAAAATACCTGTCTGGAGCATTAAATTTGTGATGTAGCTGGCTTCAGGTCTCTGCAGGGATAGGAAAGGAGCCCCTGTACCAGGGGGATTCCTCTCCTCTTCACCTGCCCTACTCACACTGGGGTCAGCCCCATGGGAAAGGCAGACCCACACCCAGCACCAGACAAGGGGCTGGAAAAAGTGACAGTTCTCCATCTGTGCCTACCATGGCATCTTTTCCCCACATTCTCAACCATGGAGCATGAAATTGAAGGGCTGCAGAGAAATACAGTCGTGAACTGGGGATGCATAAACCCCAGTACTGGGCAGTGAGTGGGTCAAGGGAGGAGGAGAACAGAGGACACCAAACCCTCAGCCCCCTTCAGTACATCCCATGGTCTATGCAGAAACACATACCTGGGGGGGAATTAAATCATAGGATAAGGGGAATCCCCATTTTTGGAGGAGCTGGATCCTCTGTCATGGCATCAGATGGAGACTGATTTAGGGAGGTTTCTGACTTGAGCATCTCCATTAGGTGGCTACCACTGATGAGGTGAACATCTAGCTGCAACAGGAGGGACCGACAGTGCCACGGTGTCAGCTGGTACATTCCCTCATGCTTCACCCCCACTCCCTGAAATGAGAACAGGAAAACAGTCAGTAAAAGTTAACTAGGGGACATATTTAAGAGAAATTAGAGGAAATGGACCCACATCCTGTGGAATTCACCCCTGCCAAAGTCTGCAAAACTGAGTCCTGCGGCCAGATTTAGAAAGGCAGCAGAGAATTTAATGGCCAATAACATAACCAAGCAAAAACAACAGCACACTCCACAGTCAACAATAGTGAGGCTTGTGTTTCTGCTTACATACCTGAAAGCGTCTCTGTGACAGAGGGCAGGAATGCATGAGGCATCCCCCTAAATATCTGTTACATTTTCAGACAGGCAATTATTAGCACAAGTATAGCAGCAAGGGCACCCAGGGCAGGGCAACACATGCAAGGCTTTGCAGAGGTAAAATCTGTTACTCCCCAGCTAAAGCTGCCTGAAGTTCATGTCTAATTTATCTTAATCCTATCCTCAGACCAGTCCAGTTTGCGAGAGGTCACAGAGAAGAAAATTAGAAGTTTCTACCCCTGGGAGATGAGCAGGTGCCTTTTCAACAAAGAGTGCAAGGGAACAAAGACTGCAGACACAAACCTCCTTGTTACAGCACTTGTCTGAGAAGAGTTTTGGGTGCTGGTCCCTATTTCCAGAAGGTTTCTGAGAGCCACCTAAGTTGAAATAACCACTATGCAACTCTGCTCTATTCACAGTCTAAGTGCTGGGGTGTCTGACGGTTTCCACCATGAGCAAAGGTTCAAAGTCAGCTCACAGGAGCAAACTGATCCTGAAAAACATTGGTGCTTCAGTCTGGCAGTTACAGAAGTTGTAGGAGGCAGCAAAAACTTAAGCTGAGAAAGACAAACTGTCCCAGCAAACCTAAGCCTGGGACCTCAGAGACCTGGTTCCTCTTCCCAGTACCTCTCCCAGGCTGTGGACCTGCCTCATCACCACCTCATCCCTCTGTTTCCTCACTCAAAAGCCTGTGCAGCACATTTGCAGGTACAAGGCATCTTCAGTGAGATGCCCAAGTCACTTTTTCACTACTTGCATGAATTTTGAAAGCAGTTTTCCCTTCTCAAGAGGATCGTCTTACATAGGCAAAATATTTGCACTTTTAAACGCAGCAGCAGCGTCTGCCCCCCACTACAAAAATCCTATTATCTGCCATAAGGTGATGTCCTTAACAGCTGTTGCTGAAAAAATTCAGTGAAACTCAGATTGCTAAACCATAGGCATGAAAACATCCTATACCCAGTCTTTTCTGGGGTAACTTCAAAGACTCTGGCAATGTTGGAACAAAACTGGTGATGAAAAAAGGCATTTTTTGCTATCTTCTGACCCCTTGGTTTGAGGTCCAGGCATGGATTTGGAGGAATAACAGCAAAAAGAAAACAAGAAGGAAGTTTTCAGCAAGTACTCCCATTTAACATGAAGCAGTAGATTTCACACCCCACTGTCAACAGTAGTGTTTTCCCTTCTATTTCTTCTCACTGAAGCTGTGCATAGGTCTGAGACATGCCTCATTAGCTGCAAGAATCCATTATCACCATGCCACTAGCTAAATCAAATTACATTCTCCAGTTTCTGCTGTGAGAACAGAAAATTTGTCATGGTTTCACCTATTCTTTAAGTACCAAATCCTGGTTTCAGAAAAGCCAAGCTCTGAAGTTCAGAGTGGGGCCACAGGGACGGTCAGTGGTACAAAGCACATCCCAGATGGGGAACAATTGTAGAGGCTGGCACTTTTCAGCCCATGAAAGACATTAAGATGTCTGCAAAACCACAGTGATGCAGAAAGGGTATCTGCTCTTTGTCTCTTCCAGAACAAGCCATCTACCCCAGTGCCTCATGGTTTTCAGGAGAGGAAACCCCCTTTAGGAGTTCTCAGTGGTGGACCTGAAATCCCCCTTGCAAGGAAGGCTGTGACTTCCTATTTTCATGAATGGTGCCATGATTGTTTTTAGATTGCTGAAAGTGTGAACAAAACTAAAAAGAAATTGGATTTCCATCTATACAGCGGGATGCAGAAAAAGTCCAGAAATAGCCAGAAATAAAATCAAAGGGGAAACTCGGTAAAATCACTGCACCATATTGCTGTGTGCTGCAGGTTTTAGCTCCATCAGAGTTACTGGAGTGCCATCAGTCAGCACCAGCTGGGAATTTGACCCAACACAGATCCCAGATGTTATCCCTCTTGCCCAAAGACTTGCAGGATAAGGAGATAAATGCTGGATTAATTGGGATATTTTGGACAGATTTCCAACCAAACTGTTTTCAGGATTCAGCCCACATTGGAACAGGGAGACAGATTGTCTAACCATGGAAAATTTTCCCATTTCCAGAATATAATATCGTATAAAATGATGACATTTAGAATGAGGTCTGGTTATTTAAGATCTGTTCTTTCAACATTGGACTGAAGATGTCTCACAAGATCCAGGTACCACTCATATCTCGCTTAAGGTTGTGTGTGACCTAAATGATCTATGTATTTCAGATAAGCAGATGTGTTTCCAACATCACTTGAGAGCTAATTTGCATGTGTTGGCATGTCCCATGTCAGATATTTGCGTAAGTTTTTTAATTGCATGCTCATGAAAGTGAGGTTAGAAATTGAAATGTCATCTGTTATTTAATACCAATTTCTTGACATATATTTCCCTCTTAATATATTTCATATGGCTATGAAAAATTGCAAGAAAGTATCCACAGTGTTGTTTAATAAACTGAACAGGGTTTGTTATTTCCATTTTTCCTAATGGCAGAGGGAGTCCTTTCTCCAGTGCTTTTTCCTTCATTTCCTTCCAAATTGCTGACACTTTGCTGGTGTAAGGATGTCCAGATGCCTTTTTTCTACCATGGATCTGCCAGGTGAGACTCCTTGCTCTGCAGTGTTGATATATATATGAACTACAAATTTCCCCTGAATTTTATGGTTTACATGGTATTGTAGTGTTGAATCTAGTAAATCACACATCACCTCATCTGGTATTTCTGCTTCCTAGAGTGTTTCGCAGCTCAGGGAACCAAAAGTGATTGCTCAGCAAGATCTGAAAAGATTCTGACAGGATTGCTCAGAGCTTGAATCCCACAGAGATGGTTCCAAACTTGACCAAACAGGCTTATAAAGCACAAAGTGTCTGGGGAATCTCGTGTCCTGATAGCAAAAAGATATGTCAGGAACCTGCATCTGGACTGTCCTTTCCATAGCACAGACATAGGCTGAGAGTATGAAGTTGGTGCATTAACAAGGATCTAAACAGCTCAAGACCAAAAGGTAAGAGCTCCCACCTGGTTTTCAGAGGAGAGGACTAAATGCTGTGCATGCCCCATAAGCATTACCATAGTGCTCTCCTGTCTACAGACCAATGTTTTGATGCAGGTATTTTGTATGCAGTAGCATACAACATGCTGTTACAAAGCTGATTCCTGATTTGGTGTCCTGCTCAAATGTAGAGGTGATCACACAGTGATGCCCTACCCAAATGTGAGCCATGCACCCCCTCCAGCAACACGATGTCCCATGGCTTAATTCACACCACATCACACAAGCCAGGGTGCAATGGCAGCTCCTACTGCATTGCTATCAGTAGGTCTGCTCACTCCACAGAAGTTCAGTGGAAGAGTCAGAGTTTGTACAATGAGTGGCCACCTCCTCAACTTCACTCCAAAATCCTGGTATGGCCAAGAGCCACCTGCAGAGCTGGGCTGGCCTAGCAGTGATCCTGCAGACAAGCAGCAATAGTAACCCAAGCCGCCATACATGGACCATCGTACTGTCTGTCTGTCATGTAAATGCAAAGCATCTGACTCAAGACCATCAGATAAACATGCCTTTTTTACTGCATTTGAGTCTCCACCAATGTAATACAAAAAATACGACCCAAAATCTGGATCAGAATAAGGAAAAACACTTGAAGCTTACAAGAGTCCTTGTCACACTGAATGTATACAAGAAACAGAGATCATCTTATTTTTATTCATCTGACAGCAAGTAATTTTTTCCAAATGGATGACTTTTAAGTAGCTGTCACAATCCCAAATTAACTCACAACGCATGATCTATAAAACTGGGCAGATAAATCATTCAAGAGCCCCAGCCATGGTCTCAATGGAAAGAGAAATGAATCCATAATATTTTTTTATCGATGAGTTCTGAGATCCGGTGAGATGAGAAGTAGCCAAAAACACCACTGTCCTGACAGCTAAATAAATATATACCTCCTTTTCCAGTTACCAAAATTCAGATGGGATTTTGTTTTCTTTGTAACCTTGTTAATTTACCATTAAAAATCATTGCCAATCATGACAGCATCGTGCAAAGCCTGAATACTGACTGAATTCGAAAAGATCACAAAATGAGAAGCATTTACAATGTGCTGGAATGAATCCTACTTTGCAAAGCAAAAAAAAACATTCACCAATGAGATTTTACCATTTTTATGAGTGTATGGATGATGGGAGTTGTGGGAGGCAGTAATGCTGTGGATTGTCACTCATTCCTTAGTCCCTTAACACCAAGGAGGAGGGTGACAGGGTGATGAGTTGCAGAGAGGTTTCAGTGTGGACTTTATCAGCATAGACCCTGAAGGATGCAGATCCAAAGCTGCCTTCCAGGATCCACTCCAAGTCATCGCACAGCTGGCAAACTGGGGCTATGCATGGTTGCATGGTGCCTTCCAGTTCGGTCTCCCTAAGTTGTTGAGTGATGGCAGTGGAAATCAGAATGGCCAAATTCTTGCAGTGTTTGTTCCTGTCTCAGCAGGAGAAAGAGTTGAAATACTGGAGTTTTCCATTCCTGAAGAGGTCAAAAATCTCTGCTGAGACATCTGACTAGTTTTGTTTTAAGGGGGAAACCATAATTATCTGGCTCAGCCTGAACTCATCCTGCAAAGGACAGGTCTCTTCACAAATCCTGGGGGCTGTCTTCTCCCCCAGGGACAAGGGAGTTTAGGTTGAGTTGGCTTGGCTTTTTATCATTGTCATTGCATTCATGAATTACGGCATCTTAGCCAGAGAAGAGACCACAGTACATAACAGATGACAAAGCCTAGTCAGGCCCATCCAAGAGAACAAGGGATGAGCCATGGAAGTGACAGCTCCAAGAAGTATCTATGCACATTGACCCAAAAAAGTATCACTTTGCTTCATGGACGGGATTTGGAAAGAGCAATGGGTTTTGGTTAAAACAGTGTTTTGTCAAAATATGTTTTGATAGAAAATATCCAGTGTTTGTGTGTAATCGGCAAAATCCATGCAGACACTTGTCCCAGTGTTGGGATGAAATACTTGTCACTGCCTGTTGATGGCCAATTAAAATGGAGGTCAACAGCTTCAGTTCTGATGTTCCAAAAATATGGGCCAAGAGTCAAAACCAGTCCTGGTCACCCTCATTATGCTGCGGTCATATAAAAAGCAGCCAGAAATTTAGTAGCAAGCAGGAACATCTTTTTTCTCATGTGTTTGGTTTTTTTCGGATGAGAAAATTAATCCAGGAAACCAGACTTGTGCAAACAAACCATGCCATCCCCAGACACCCCCTTCCTTCTTCTGGCCAACCTTTCAAGTGATCTGAATATCTAGGTTGATGTTGAGAAGTTTTCCAGAGCTTCACGTATCCTGGAGCATAAGTCAAGGAGGAGATGGGTTCTCAGCGCTGGGGGAGTGCAAAGCCCTGGGTAGCAGTGAAGGCAGGTGACATGCAGGAGCAGCGATGTTGTTCACATCCAGCCCTCACTGCTTTCAGCTAATCGGACTTTACATATCCCCAGAACACTGCACTTTCCAGGGCTAAATCAGGACCCAAACTGACAAAAAATCCCTTGCATTATGGTTCAAATTTGGAGACCATCATCTCAGACTATTGACCTGTTCAGGAGACAGATCCCACCTTTTCCACCTGTAACTCCAGCACTTTCCTCTGAATTATCTGGTGTAAATCCAGTAGTTCTTTCTTTGTTCAACACCCTGAAAGCTTGTCCCCGTGCTTTTATATTCCAAAGCAGAAGAGGAAAATTTAGGTACCTCTGCAGTAAGGGCACTGCAAAGTAACTTCCTCAATAACTGTGCCAAGACCTCTGTATGAAGAGTATCATCTCCACTGAAGAAGAGATTGGGCTTTGGCCCTTGTGCAGTGAACTTCATCTGGTCTTCAACAAGGGAGAGGTCACAGCAATGTGACTTAAATAAATATGATCTAAGCCCAAGAGCTGGGATGCTGCAGACAGACCCTCCAGCCAGGAAATAATCTGTGAATCCCCCCTGCCTGATTTGGCAAAAAATGCTCTGGACACTGACAGCTTTGCTCATCTTCTACCAATGGCGAGAAGAGAGGGATCATGTGCAAATCCTTTTTTATGTTCTTCTTGCAGTGAATCAAAAGGGGGTCACTCCTGGCAAGGAGATTTATTGCAAAGGGACCAGCTCACCAAGGTTGCCTTTTCTTGCGTGTCTTCACAGATAGCAGGGAATAAGAGAGGGGGCAAATTTCAGAGCATTTGCAGTTCAAGCCTTTGGTGCCCTGCTCCACCAGGACTTCACAGCTTTTATGAGGCCACCAGGACACAGGTAGCAAGGTGGCTGGAGCCCCCGAGCCTTGCAGTGTTTTTCAATTCCAACCTGGAATGAAGAGGAGGGAGGAGGGAAACTGAATGAAAATAAATAATTTCTGGCTCCTCTGAATCAAAGCCTGTTACAATCAAAACAGCCCTTCGCTGCAGGCAATGCCCTGGGGCCTCGTTCATCAGAAATTATATGTGTGCTACAAACCACAGGGAAAGTCTCTTCAACAGAGAAGACCCTTCTGGTGTCAAAGGGAGCTGAGGATGCTTTTAATGTTCAGTCTCTGCCCTGAAGCTTATGAGGACTCTTTGCCTGTGTCCAAATGAGACAAGTTAATCCTCCAGCTCTTGCTGCAGGGCTCATATCAGACCCTGTCTGTGGGAATGACAGGTTGCCCAAAGGGAAAAGGGTATAAGAAATAAGAATTCGGGGGATAAATTGAAAACGAACTGGATGAGAGAGCATTGAGGGAGGCTGGCTGCAGAAACCCTCCACACAAAGGCAGGCAAGCAGCCCTGATTTTGTTTCTTAATTAGAGTGGTGCAGCACCACAAATTTCAGGGGAATTATTCCCGATTTACAGCAATATAAATGAGGTTAAAAGCAGGTCCTCTGCTAAATGTCATCCATCAGCCCCTAGGCATGTGTGCATGCACATATAAACATGCATATATATATGCACAAGTATATAGCAGTTAAAACGGGAAATCAGAAGTCCTGGTATGACAGGGTGAAGATGCCTGGGATTGCAGCCTCAAAAGTCATTGATTTATGCTGAATATGTAGGCTAGATATTTTCCTCTTTTCAAGATACAAGCTCCAGTTTTCCTAGAAGTCATCCATCAGCTGTCTGCTCAGGGTTGCTTTTATCACACAGGTATTTGTGAGTAACTGTAACACCACTTACTGTAGCAGGGATGTCATTTGGAGTAAGAGCTGAGTCCTGGTGCTGCAGGGGATCACAAGAGCAGGTCTCTTCCCACCATGTGCCAGGCTATATGTCCACAGCTGGTGGTGAATCTGCATATAAAGTCATGTCACAGGCAGAATGGAGCAGATTTTGCTAATGTCACAAACTCCCAGGTGCAGCCTGCTCTCTGGAAATTTCAGGGAAACCTCCTTGACACATTGTTTTTGCTAAGAGGTTGTAGAAGAGAGAATACATAGACCAGATTTGGCTACTTGGTATTTCTAGTTCCCTTTTCTTTCATACACTGTGTTGCTAATATAAAGAAATTATTTCTTTCAGACGGAATACAGCCAAGGCCTTGTGTATATAGAGTTTGTATATATCTGTGTATATAGTTTGCTTTGCTTCAATGGGCAAGTCATATTCTGCAGTCTCTCTCTTTCTTAACCCTCACATAACCTCACAGAGATGTAAATTCAGTCAGACCCCCAGTTACAGTAAAGGGAACACTGTATGCAAAGAAGTGCAAGACAGTAAGCAAGGAGATGGAGCTAAGGATGTCCAGAGGTGTCTTCCAATCCCAGTTAGCCTGTGATTTGACATCAGTGTAAAACAGAGCTACAAGTGATACCACACTGACCAAGGGACAGTCGTTGCCGGCACAGAATCTCTCAGGAAAGAAGTGAACAAAAAAGCATTTCCTATTGGATTCTCCAGCAACAAGGACATTAAAATGGAGTCAATTTGATGTTAACATTGTGATCTGAAAGCAAAAATGCAATAAAAAGAGAAGCTGAGAACAAGCAAGGTGGGAACTGGAGAATGAATAACCTTTAAGTCAGTTACAATAGCCCCCTTGTCTTGCAGCTGGAGTCTGGCCAGCCAGGTCTTGAACAAGAAACTGCTCATTCCCTGAGTGACATATATTATTTCATTACTTGGTTTTATTTAATGTGGCAATAAATTCATATATCCTACATGACTGGAATGGTCTGGGGTCTTGCTTGTTATTACAGCTACCACTTAAAATTGCTGGTGCAAGATGAAGAAAGAGCTATAGACAGATGTCTCACCATCTACTCAATACACAGATTGAAAAGATGATCAAACCCAATGAAGATATGAAAGGTGAAAATTAATGTTTTCATTTATTGTTTGCAGTACGCATTTTAGTCTGTGTAACGTCTGTAGTGATCTCTGATGAGAGACTTTTTCTTTCACACATACAGAACAGGATATTTCTGTCCAGATTTAGATTTCTACAGGGCAGACCTCTGTGTCTACACTGTTTTTTGACTCCCTTTACATACACTGGGAAAAAAAAAAAAAAAAAAAAAAAAAAGAAAAATTCTGCTATGGTATGTTTCACAAGACTTATTTTGAAGACCTGCCTTGGTGTGAACAACACTGCCTTCACATTGCCTATAAAGGGGTGGTGTAAAGGAGAATACTTGTACAGGCAACTCTCCACAGTTTTTAAATCAGTTCCTACCTGAAACAGACTTACATGGAGGCATCAAAACTGAGTGATCAAACAAAACTACAGAAGAACCAAACAGAGAAGTTAATTCACTAATAATTTGATGATTTGACTCCAGCAACTAAAACCCTCTTGATAATACTCGCAAGTGTCCCCGTGTGTTACAGACAGCAGCAAATGTCACAGAACTGAAAAAAATACATCCTATTCATGCTTGAAAAGCAGATGACCTGCAAAATAAGTCCAGCTCCAATTGCAGAGCACAAGACTGATACACACATCACCTACATACAGATATTTGAAGCCAGGAGAGCAGAGTTGTGAAGTATCATTGCCTTCTCTCTCAGATCTCTTGATAGTGGTTGGATCACCTGCAAAGCACAATGTGTAGACAGAGATTTAGGTAGGACTGATTTAAAAGATTAAATTTTTTAGTTGTTGGTAATCCCTGACCTAAAATGTGTGTTTGATGAAACTCCCTAGTTGTATGCAAACTTCTCAGAGTCAATAAACTGAGCCATATTAAAGAGTGGTCTCAGAAAGGAGATCCCCATTCATCCAAACTGTCACTTGTCCTCTGGATATCCTCTGCAAGGACCTCCTTCCCAACCAGCTGTGAAGAGCCCACCAGCTCCCTCCTCTGCAAGGTGACCAGACCTGCCAGTGAGCAGCAGAGGGTTCCAGCCCATGCAGCAAGGCGTGACGATGAACAAAAAGAAAGGCTCCATCTAATGTATCGCAACAGTCCACTGTAGCTCAGTCCAGGACCACTGTCGTTGCCCTACAAGTAAATTATCTGAGTGCCGATACCACAGGCCATGCATCTAATGAGAATCACAGAATCATAGAATCTTAAAATCACAGAGTGCTTTGGGTTGGAAGGGACCTGAAAGATCATCTAGTTCCAACCCCCTGCCATGTAAGTACAGCTGCAGATAGGGCTGCTAAGACATTTTGCCTCCTTTTCCTGTCAAAGCTGAGTCTGGTGAAATAAACAGCATCAAAAAAAAGTCACTGCCCATGCTGCTATGCTTTCTGAATAGCTAGTATTGATGACAGCTAGTTGGTACTGACGATGATCAGGGCAGGACCCTAGCTGAGATACATGCAGCTGTCCCCAGGAAGCCTAAGAGGTGGCTTCCAGAGTTAATTAGGTCTCTAAAATTTAGGCATTTGCATGTATTACCACCAAGCCCAATAGCTTTGAGCTGCCTTAGTCC
>JBCJKH010065555.1:69228-87189 GCA_039877255.1 Loriculus beryllinus | reverse complement strand
TGAAGGATGAGTTGTCAACAGTGGCTAAATAAATAGCCATTAAACTACTGTCATTTTTATCAGTGTCTTTTGGGAAGAGAGCTATGGAAAACATAGCAGTGAGCCATCAGTACTTGAATTAAGGATTTCCTTGATCTTTTAGGCACTGCCTTTGGACACAGAAGGTGATTTTGATGACAATAATAATTGAGAATAGTTGATTTACTTCCAACTTTTTACTTGAGTTCTTGAAGATCTGTGCATAACTAACTTCTATTTACAATGAGGTATTAAAGAGACTTACGTGATAAAGTGGATGGGCTGTTTTGTCAATGTATTCATTTTCCCCCTACCCTTGATATCCCAAAGCATTATAAAGGGCAAATTATTTTCACATGTTGGTTTTGTAAGGATGATCATGCGTCTGCTTTTTCAGCGTGTGTGGAAAAACACCACTCTTTCTGCTTTCTAGAATTCTGTCTTCAGTCTTGCCTGTAAAACACCGTGCACACCATAATACTATTACCATAAATAATAGTAAAGGAAAATGTGGGAGGTTTTGGCTCCAGTGTCATCAGTATGCTGTTGATCTCAGTTCTCTGTATTCTTTTCTTCCAGCCCAGATGGCAGACTGTAATTGTTTCTCAGGCTTTGACCAAGATAGGGATATGGATGAAAGTGAGTTGGCTGCAAATCAGCTTGGTTAATGGAGAAATGCTGCTTGTTAGCATTTAGGGAAATAGAAGAAGGTAATGCATACACCATGTCCTGAAAATATATTTTTAATTTTTGCTAAAGTGGCTGGCTGTGTTGGCCTCTTAGTAACAACGGAGGCCTCTAGTACCATTTATAGTTAATTGATTCCATTGTAACACAAGCCTAGCTGTGGTTGTCTTTTCCTCTGCTACCACCTGACTCTAGTAATACATTCCTTTCGTCATTAGTTTGCAAGTTATCTAAAACTGTCTGTAACTGCAGCACATTTGGCTGCTTTTAGGTTGCATGATCTCTTAGATTTAATTGACATTTTGTCCTGGGTTTAGCTATAGCAGTTTTCTCCTTCCTAGTAGCTGGTGCAGCGTTTCGGCTTTAGTCTGAGAACAGTGCTGATAACACACCAATGTTTTAGTTGTTGCTAAGTAGTGATTACTCTGATCATAGAATCATACAGTCGTAGAATGGTTAGGGTTGGAAAGGACCTTAAGTGCATCTAGTTCCAACTCCCCTGACATGGACAGCCTCACACTAGACCAGGTTGCCCAAGACTTTGTCCAGCCTGGCCTTGAACACTGCATTTACCATTTCTTTGGGCAACCTGTTCCAGTGCCTCACCACCCTCACAGTAAAGAACTTCCTTATATCTAACCTGAACTTGCCTTGTTTAAGTTGAAACCCATTACTCCTTGTCTTATTGCTACTGATGTAGAGTCCCTCTCTGGCATCCTTATAGGACCCCTTCAGATACTGGAAGGCTGCTAAAAGCTGTCTCCATGCAGCCTTTTCTTCTCAAGGCTGAACAGCCCTAACTTTCTTAGCATGTCTTCATACAGGAGATGGTTGAGCCCCCTTATCACCCTTGTGGCCCTCCTCTGGACTTGCTTCAATAGCTCCATATCCTTCTTGCGTTGAGGACACAAGGACTTTTCAGTCTCATGCTCTGCCATTGAGGAGGGGAACAAGAAACTGGGAGGAAGCAGAGAGAGGACACCTGACCCAAACTATCCAAAGGGATATTCCATACCACAGCACATCATGCCAGTATATAAACTGGGGGGAGTCACCCCAAAGGGCAGATTACTGCTTGAGTCGGGCTGAGTATTGGTCTGTGGACGGTGAGCAATTGTATTGTGCAACAGTTGTGTTTATTGATGTTTTTTATTCTTTCCTTTTTCAGTTTCATATTCTCTCCCCTTGTTATTTCCCTTATCATTATTATTATTAGTTTTATAGTATTAGTTTTGTATTATACTTTAGTTATTGGACTGTTCTTATCTCAACCCATACATTCATTCTCTCAATTTTCTTTCCCATCCTGCCCAGAAAGGGGTGTGAAAAGGGGAAGTATGAATGAGTGGCTACATGATTCTGAGTTACCAGCTGTGCTTAAACCACCACATACTTTTACTTGGACCTGTTCAATTCCAGGTGCTCTACATGTGTTGAAAATAGCAACAAATGTTTTTTTAGAAGATTGCAAGTCATCAGTACTAATTCAGAAAGGCCAAACTCATCCAAGAGATTGATGTTTGAACAGATTTATTGCTCCTTCAGTTTATCAATGATTTTATGTAAAATATAGACATGAATATTAAAGAACACATTTCTTTGTTTTCAAAGAATTTGAACAGTCTTTGGGCTTGATTTTGTCATGTAAAGCTGCTGCTTTTTTTTCAGAGCATCCAACATCATGGCAGAGAATTGGATGTGGTTTACGGTTGCTCTTGGAACTAGCTGCGTCTTTTGTTAGACATCCAGTCCCCAGTTCCAGAGATTCCCATTTTGAAGGGTGGTCAGAACAGCAGTTTCTCTACCTGCACCTCCATGTGGAATTTTCTGATCCACTGGATCCATTGGAGCTCACATTTGACAAATCTTAAGCCTTGGCCACCAGAAAAGTTTGCATGAGTCTCTATTGACATGGAAGAGGTTATTATCCTTGACAATATAATTAGAATGTAGCCTGGACTGTCATGATTTTGATGATCACAGTTTTGAAAAGAAAAAGTTATGTAATTCAAACATTCACATTTTTTACCTTTGCTTACTAAAGCACAAGGCTTCTGGGAGTCAGTAACTGTCTTCACATCATAGCAATTTTTATATATATTTTCCAATATACTTTCAATGGCTTTATTAAAGCGAGTTATCAAAATATTTGATGAAAACTAAGAATCAAAACCAATAAAATGTGTAAAATAATAGATCTAGAATGTATATATTTATATGCCTATATTTCCCCATAATATTTATTTCTAGTATATGAAATAATACTAATAATTTTATTTTATGTAATAATGTTATTTATGTTCCTTCTTGAATGTTTATATTTTGAACAGGTAGTTTTACTAGATTTTTATCTTTACCATTATGTAAGGTGGGAAATACACCTTTTATTAATTTTCTATCCAACATAGCCATTACTGTGTACCTGAGATAAAACCACTGGTTGTGACCTAATTTCACTGCGTCTGTGCTTTGCATAATTTTGGGGGTTCAAAGCCGTATGTGAAAAGTAACAAAGCAATGACTTAATCAGAACTGAAGTTAAAGAATGTAAGATAGCAACTCATGGTTTTATATACTGGTACTGGGAAAATTACACTCCCAGTGTAGCATTTCAGTGTAGCTCTTCAATCTTGGAAGAAATACTGTTGCATTTTTTATACTTTTTAAATAAAGGAGAGATCAAGAAGAAAATCTAGTTTATGAAAAAAATGAGAAGGTCATAAAAAATACAGGATGATATTGTTGGAAGGTCTGTATGGTAACCCATGTAAGTTGTTTGACTACAAATAGTAGTTTCAGAATGCATTCCAAATCTGTGATGTGATAGAAAGTAATCCTTAAGTCTGTTACTTCTGAACTTGGCACTTATTCACAGAAGGGGAAAATGAAGCATAGTCTAAATATAGTCAGTCTAAGCTTAGTGTTTGATGTGATACGAGAAGTACAACAGAAAACAAGCCTCTTATGTATTTAAAAAATGTATTAATAAACTATTAGAGCTTATTCTTAAACTTTTAAAATAAAAGTTAAGAGTAGACACCTCCAAACAGTATTCAAATATGTGAAGCCCCTTTCAATTAAAACAAACAAACAAACAAACAAAACCAACCAAAACCAGTTTCGATTTATGTTTATTCATAGTTCAAGCTGAGTTCACTTGAATTGGTTAGATGAGGCAAATATATGTTTGAGGAAGCTGCAGGGTTTATTTGCGTCTCTTGAGCAGTTGAGCACATCCACTGTAAGCAAAAGAGTAAACTGTAAATCACTGAAAACAATATTCAGCAGGTGTTTCACTCAAAGTATGTGAGACTTGACCTCTTGTGATCTAGGATAAAGGAAAACAGCCTGAGAAGTGAGGAATTCCTTCTCCTACTCCCTCTGGTAGACTCCTGCAGACAGAGATTAGAGTGATTTATTAACTCTGTAGCTCTTTTGGAAAATGTGCTATTTTGTGTTTGTCTTGAAAGAGACAAACCTACCTGATAAATAAGCTTGAAAGCTTATTTGATTTGCTACGTCTTGTTGCATTTTGCTAAGACCTGGAAGATACTGTGCTGTGGAATCAGTTTGCACAGTTAGAACACCTCTGGTGATCTCTGTGCAGTAAGTGATTTAGCAGACTTGTGTATCATGCCTCAATTTTCTCTTTTATGAGCAGTCGTGTTTGTGTATCAGACAGAGCTTTGTTACTGTTAGTTGGATTTTCATGTATTTTTTATGTCAGGCCCGTGTTTGTTGTTTGAATGAGACATTATCCTTTAGGATTACTGTCATACCATCTGATAGCTGTAGTCTCCACTGGGTAAGGAGGTGGTGCAGCAGGGTCAGAAAGAGCTAATGTGCAAAACAAACTTACAGATGTAGTTTATGACTGCTGCTGCTCTAGTCTGGAGCATGTGATATTTCTGTCCTCCATCAATAAAGTTTATACTTACAGTGCTAGCCATTAGCAACTATTACACTTTCTTTTTTAGGTACAGCTGATAAAAAGAGAGCTATACAGGCTTAATTCTATTCCTAGTTTGTACAACCTGTGGTAAAGCAATGCTTGAGGAGCACAGGGAGCTTAGGGTGATAACAGGCAGGTCAGCAGCCAGTGCCCAGTCCCACAGCAGCTGAGTGAGGTGAGCAGGCTAGGCCTAGAGATGGTAGCTGGGTTCAAGTAAGAGTCCAGGTCACTGGACAAGCTTGTGGTGACAAGGGAGATCCAAGGTTAGAGCTGGGAGTGCAGGTCAGCGAGTTGGGGTCAGGATTAAGTTCAGTGATGGTGATCAAGATTGGCCGTGCAGCCCAGTGACAATCAGGTAGGCCCACAGTGGTGAAAGAGGTCCAAGGTCAACCTGTAAAGTCAGTCCACGGCCCAAGGACTGATCAGGGTGACTGCTCTGTTTACAGAGGAGTTATGGGAAATCAAAGAGGCAAGAGTTCAGTTTACCTGAAATGCTTCTAATGCATAGCTTAGACAGAAGAATAAAAATCATGCCAGTTGTTCCAAAGAGGTGCTCTGAAACAGGAATTAGAATCCTCTTCATTGGGCTGATCCTGCATAAATATCCATGTGTTCCATGTTGCCTTTCATATACCTGGAAAACTTTTGATGCATAAGGTATCGGTGGCTGATGGCATATTTTGGATTGAAATGATCTGCTACAGCAGGTAATATTACTTCCTCTCTCCTATGTGTTTATCTATATTTCAGTGAGGAAGATCTTGGAGGCAAAAAATGCGACAGCAGGATGGATTGGGAATCACATCAGCAAGGAAAGGTGAAAACTTAATTTAGAATTATGAAAAGAATGCATCACCTACAGAGCTCTTGGAGAAACTCACAACATGAATTAAGACATAGGTAGATAGAGGTCTACAGCAGCTGAAGTTCCTGTGATAGCCATTGACAACCTAGGACAGGTCTCAGTTGCCTAAACATAGGTGCTTAGTGCCATTTGAAACACGTAGGATATATTTGACACCCTTATGGAATAGGCATATCCCATAAATTGTAGGGTGCATAAGAGACCTACTTTTTTCTGGAGTGGTTTTGAGCCCCCAAGCAGTTATACACACCTCACTATTGCTATCATCAGCCACTAGCTGTGAATCTTAGGGTGACCTGAATTATTCTTTATCAGCCATATTAAATAAAGATTAAATAGGTTTGAAATGAGACCTACAGTAACAGTAAAGAGATGAAGCGGGACCCATACCGTTCCTGAGCAGCAACACTTGAAGGCAAGAACTCTTGATATTTATAGTGTCTTCAGGAACATATGTTTAGACAGCAGGAATGAGCAGAGGTTTCTTAACCTTGCGCTGAGTACCACTCTTAAACCTCAATTCCTGTAGCTTTGGAAGACCTATTCTAAAGGATTTCCAAAAGGAATTGTAATATATAGATGGTATTTAGCTTTTTTAAAATTTATAATTGTGTGTCCATGAGTAGTGTAGTTAACAGTATGATTTGAATTTTCTAGTTTTGTGTAATTATTATTATTCTTAACAGAACAACATTTTCTTACAATCTCTGGAGCATTCCCTATTAATGTCATTTGTTACCTTTTGCACTATCAGTTCATCAAAATTTTGTTCACTTGATAAAATTCTTTCTACAAAATACTAATTTCTATTTTCTAGATAAAAATAATAGTTTTTTCTTATTATTTGTTCATTAATATTATTATTTGTTTATTAATATTATTTGCACTTTATGACCTTTGTCCTTACTATTGAAGTCCTCTTTGTAAACAGGATTAGATGAGACAACTAGCCACTCAGCAGCATAAACATTTATAGTTTAGTTGAATTCCCCTGTGTTTTAAACCGTATTTCTTCTGTTTTCGTATGAATGGCTTGTATTTTATTATAAATATCCATGCAACACTAGAAGATTATATTAGAATTTAATAATTAATGGAAATGACAGTAGAAATGTTAGTGCTATTACTTTACAATAGAAATCTCTACAGTGAATTCTCAGTCAGTTCAGATAATCTCCTGATATATGTAAATCACTACACTATCATGAGCTCTCAAAAGCCCTCTAATAAAAGTTGTAAGCACTTTTAAATTAAATGAGAAGAGGTGGACTAAAGTAATACCTGTAGGTGGTGATCCCCAGTATAAGGGAGACTTAGACATACTGGAACAGATCCAGAAAAGGGCCATTCAGATGATTGGGGCATCTGTCATATGAGGAGATAGTGAAAACTGAGACTGCTTAGCCTAGAGAAAAGAAGGCTCAGGGGGATCGTATCAGTGTGTACAAATACCTAGTGGGGTGAATAGATAAGGCAAAGTCAGTGAACAGCACAAAAGGCAACGAGCACAAACTGAAGTACAATAAATTCCATTTAAAGATCAGAAACGTATTTTTTTACTGTGAGGGTGGTCAATACTGGAACAAGTTGCCCTGGTGTTTCCACCCATGGAGATACTCAAGACCTAACTGAGCATAGTTCTGGGCAGCCTGCTTTAGCTGATCCTGCTCAGAGCAGGGCTGGTTAAACTAGATGATCTCTAGAGGTCCCTTTTGACCTCAACGATTATTTGGTTTGCTCCAGATAAGTTAACTCTGCATTTAACTAATTCAACGCTGTAGTGATTTACTCACATTTCATATTTTGCTTTCCTATGGATGATCTCAATTGGACTGAATTCTTTTTTGAAGCAGAAATCCCAAAACTAGACACAGAATTTCTACTCATTAAGTGGCAGGCTACTGTTTATCTATGACATCCCTGTTTATAGCCTAGAATTATATTTGCCTTTTTTTTTTTTTTTTTTTTTTTTTGAGGTACAGGTTTGGTTTTTTTCTTTCATTTTGCTTGAGAGCAGGATGTTACAGACTCATTTTCAGTTTGTTATTCGCTTTATCATCCCTGTCCTTTTCTATACAACTATTTATTCATGTACTAACAATCTCCTATCTTACAAAAATCTGGTTTTGGAGTGTCAAATTTTTGAGAATAAAGAAATAAGTATAATGGAATTTATGAAAAAATGACATGCAAAAATTCTTCTAAGTAGTCGGTTGGCATCAGATAAAGTCAGAATAGTCCTAAGTGTTGTATTATGTTTTGCTTTTTGTTGAAATTTGTCAGATTTATTTGTCTAATATGTCAGTGGAATTTTGAATTCTAGTCCTGTTATCTAAAGCCCTTGCAACTGCTTTGATTTTGATATTTCTCTGATATAATTCAGTTCATGAATATGCAATGTTATAATAAGAACAGTTTACTTACTGAAAGCTTCTCAAGGGCTAATGTGTTTTTCTGCTAGTCATGGCCTGTTACTATGTACTGTTCTCCCAGTGGTCATGTCAGCAACATATGGCAGAAATTCTAGGATGAATACTCAGTTTATTTTTACTGAGGGATATTTACCAGGTGTGTCACTGTTTTCTGAATATCTATTATTTGTATTTCATAGGTGATTCTTCTCCATTTTCCCCCTAGTTAACTTGGGAATTAATATGTTTTATGTCTGCCTTCAAGTAGCATGAACTATATAAACGAGTCTCTGCAATATCACTTCAGTCATGATTTGATTATGTACTAAGATTTTCATTTCTTCCTGTTCATTTCCTCTGTGTCTTGTAAAGTTTAGAGACATCTATGTGTTCAGAAGGTTGGCCACTCTTTTCTCTTTTCTCCTTCCAGCAATTGTACTATTTATGTCAGAGCCTTCACCCACTTTTTGGACATTTGTCCATGTCACTGCACATATACATACGGAGATATGATGCCACCTCCCTGCTGATCCTTGTTTAAAACTACTCTCCTGAGTAGTTTGTGCAAGATGGACCTACCTTTGTTCAGTTGTCCTCTGTGCCAGAACACCACCTTGTGGAAAAGGAAAGCAGAGCTTTATCTTTTCTTAGAAAGATTGAAAAGACCTGAACCCCCAAGATTCTTCTCCCTTAATTTGGGGTCCTTTCAGTTACTTCTGAGCAGCTCTGGGCAATATTTGCCAGTGTCAGTAGTGGCCATATGAATGAGCTGCATAGAATAAAAATCGGAAGGCTGAAGATACCTCAGAACCTTTACTAGAAGTAATGAAGCAGTGACAGAGCTTAAAAAAGTCTGTTTATTTAATTTGATTATATTTATGGTTATGTTAAGAAGATTATATTGCTTTAATTAAGGGTTACTAGGATTTCTGTAGTAAACTAGAATTTGAAGCTATTTATAGCTCAGAGAAAGTGTTTCCATACAGAAATTTGGCATTTGGTGTCTCAGGCTGAATGGTATGGTTTTCTTTTTTCTGTTTTTTTTTTTTTTTTTTTTAAAAAAAAAACTCTTTGGCTGTACTCTGTTTTGAGGGAGGCAATTTTTTGTGGTTTTATATGCTTTTTGTTCTCCGTTGGCAAGGCTTGATACGTGGAAAACACAAATTTTCCAGGCTCTTGGTCTTTTTTGTCAACTATTTCCTTTTTGATATTTCAAACATTATACTTCGGTAGTCATTACTTTTTAACAGAGCAACTATATAATTCAATAAGCAAATACTGCTAAGTATCTGCCATAACTACATTTTATACTTTGTTACATAAAAATATTTAATGTAATACCATTTTGTAAAGATTTTTTCTCAAGCAAAATTATTTACCTGACATGTTTACTGTTTAATGTAAGTACTTGTGTATTTCTGTAAGGTTCATCTTTTTCGGATTCTCTTAAAATATAGCAACTACTTTTTGCTTTTCTATTTATTTCTGTTTCTTATTTGTAGACTATTTAATGTCATACTTGAAGGTGTTGAAATCCTCTAAGTTAGTTTTATTGTTGGTTCTGTAAAACCTTCCTTTTACCCTAGGGTATGATGCATGTTTGGAATCCTCTGGTTAGAGTTAGTAGAACTTGATCACTTGGTTCATGAAGCCCAGGTCTTGGTTAAAGGTCTAATGCCATCCAGATAGCAAGCAGAGAAGTGTTTAAATTCTGTGTAAGTTCTTAAAGACTTCTGAATGGAAATGGCATCGAGCCTGGCACAGAATGTGACTGGTGGCTCAGGTGACTTCAGCTGTGTTTCAGGTTCTGTCCAAATATTCTGCAAGTGTGGCACTGTGATCAGAAGACCTCCCAGAAAAGCAGGGAGTTTCTTTTTTCTTCCCAACAACATTGTCAAGTATGTATCTCCAGTGTCTTGGAAGAATGTCCTAACAGCTAGTTACTGAGCATTTATAGGACAGATGAGATTAAGATGAAGAGATACTCCTTTACTTCTCTGATTCAGCTTGGGCCACAGAGTAGGAAACTGATAGAGTCATTTTAGGAGAACATGGTACATGCACTCTATAGTTTGTAATTTGTTTCTGATTTTTATCCAGTGATTATACACTGTAAAATGCATGAATAATACATAGGGGCCTGAACCTAGGTGTTCTGCCTCTCTTTTACTTATTTGAGGTTCATCAATGCAGCACAAGAGAAATCGTTAGTTATGCTGGGGAGAAAGATGATCAGAACAGAGCAATCAATGTGCTCTAGGTGAAACTAGATGAAATTCAATGCAAAGCAAGACTATTCTAGACTTAGAGCTAGAGTCCAAGCAAGATGTTTACTCTAAGCTGTTAGTTCATCATCTTGAAGAATGTAAGGATTTGTCTATAGTACTGCCTTGATTTTCCACTGTGTGGTCCTTGTGAGAGTCATCCTCTCCATGGTTATCAGTATTGTTTTCAAGAACAGTGAATTCAGGTTGGGGCTGCTTAGTGGACAGGAAGACTATAGACAAAATGAGGAGGTGAGAAACCTGACTATGGCTCAAAGAAATTGTAGGCCTGTTATATCACAGATGGAGAATAAGAATGAATACCTGAATGCCATTCTGCAATGTGCCTTCCAAACTTCTCATACTTTGGAAATCCAAGGACTGCAAACACCCCTGTGAATGGATGTGTGAATGTGCTGTAGCTGTGTAACCTGTTCTGTAAAGACAGGTACATATCTCTGATTACAGAAGTTTTACCGGAGTAAGAACTGAAGAGGATTTACAGGATTTGGCCTAGAAACTGAATATTTTTGCCACCAAAGTTTAATATACCTTTTCATGCTCTAAATTAAGCTTTGGTTCACATACTCTATTTTACCTCCTTCCTTACCACCACCACCCTCCTCCCCCTTCCTCCCCCCCCCCTTGTCCCTAGTGACTGTTTTACTCATAGTGTAGCTAGGCATTTGTCTTGTAACAAGAAGGATCTGATAATCATGAAATAGCCCAGATTTATGCCGGTAGTGCTGAAGCAGTGCCATATTTGTGAAAATAACTCAGGAGAAACAATATGCAGCAGATGTGAAGGTTTTACCTTCACATTTAAGTAGGTTTATACTGTCAGCGAGTGTGGGCTTAGTACAGCCTGACAGTTTTAACTTACCAGATGTTCCATGTGATCAAATAGATAGTATACAGCTGTTTCCCATTCTTTCTACTAGGCTCAGATAAATACAAAGTAAATGCTCCGGAATATGTTTACTGTATTTTGGCTAGTGCTGCAGAGAACATACTTTTATCTATAGGCAGCAATAATGCAGGGAGAAACCAAAAGTGCTGCAGGAAGGTTCATTTTCTGTTACTGTGAGGAAAAATCAGCAGCCATTTGGTTGAAAGAACTTTGATGATACTAGCTGGGGAGGGATGAAACATAGGTTTTTCATTCTTTGTGGATGATCACAGAATCACAGAATCCCAAGGGATGATGTGAGACTAGTCGCCATATGATATGCACTACAAAAAGTGACTTCTGATCTCTGGGCAGGCTGTGACTATGCAGGCTGGAGCTGTCCCCCTGGGCTGATTGCTGTTCTTCCAGTGGTGTTTAACTCTCAGGGGAACTGATGGGTGCAGTGGGAGCAGCCGTCCCATAGGTAGCTAAACTAATCCCAGCATGGGCTATCAACACTGGAATGAAGACCTGTCTCCTCTGGGCACGGGCAACTTGCCCCAGCTGGCCATTTGATGTGTTTTTTAAGACGTGAAGCTTCTGGGAGTCAGTCTAAGCAACTACTCTCAACTGTATCAGAACTTAAAGGCCCATGTTACATGAACTGCCACACCTGTCAACTTAATTCAATAACAGAGCAGCTAAATAATAAAAAAAGTTTCATTTCCCTTCACCTGCTTTTCTGCTTGTTTCTCCTTCTTCCCTCTCCAACTCCCTGTGCTCTCGTTAGCCCTTTGACCGTACTGCTGCCTTCCCTCATGTCACTTCCAGCCTCCTGTCTTTTTACACCTGGGAAAGTCTTCTTCTTGTCCAGGGGCCTTCCTTGTTCTCCTTTAAATCCTTCTTTAAATCTGTCATCCTCAGGCAGAGGATTTACTTTCATCTTTTATTAATAATCTCTTCAATATTTCTTGACTGCTCTGTTATTTTTGGATTTATAGCCTAGTCTTGCAAATGTTTACAGGCAAGTTAACTGTTCAGGTAAGTTGAGAACATTCAGGTAGAAGATTGGAGGACTGAGCTGTCCATTGATAAGCTTTGTAAAACGGGAATAATTCTCACTCTGTAAAACATGGTGTTCATTTATGATTGTACATTGTTATAATAAATATTTGTGGCTTCAGAGGAGCACTGGAACTTGCACGTGGATAACTTCAACTTTTAACTTCTATCCCCTAACTCAAGGTGCAGAACATGTTCTCACAGATTTATAAAGGCCATGAGCAAACTTAATGTTGATGATATGACTTTATACCCAGAATCATATGAGAAGACAGGTACAAGCTATACCTTTGATCTTAGTGACCTTCATTGTTTTGTGTTTCAGTATTGATTTTTCTTTCAGGAATCTCAAGCGTCTGGACTGCCTGCGTACGTAAAGATTGTAGAAGTTGGGCCAAGGGATGGATTACAAAATGAAAAGGTAATTTTCATCTGTTTTTTTTTATTGTTGTTGTTTGTTGTTTTTTGTGTGTGTGTATGTGTTATGATATCAGTGTTATTTTCATTGTGCAAAATGTACATGCTGCTAATCATGTTTTTCTATTACGTACTATAAATATGTTTATTTCTTTTTATATTAATAACTGATTTGTATATTAGAATAAAAGTATATTACTATGTAGCCAGGAGTTAAATAATATAATTTCTTTCTATACTTGGTTAACTAGCCTTTCTGATACTCAACTGCCATATCTTATTCTGGAATTTGTCTTGTCAGTCAATAATGTATCATGACATAATTGGTAATGCAGTGAAACACTGGCTATCCTCATAGTAGTTCAGACTTCCTTCTTCGTCTTCATGCTGGAAGTGCTACTATAGTAGGAATAGTACAATAGGTTGTGTCATGCTTCCTCCTGAACAGGCACTGAGAAAAAGAAATTCCTCTTTTGATTTTGAGATTTGCCTGAAGTGTGGTAGGGAAGCATGGAAGAAGATTAAAAGAGACTGTAAAATAGGGTGTATGTATCAAAACAGTCATCTGTTTCCACAAACCGGAGGATAGGTGAATAGTTTTGCATATATTGGTGTGCTGATATCAAAGATGTTAGTAGTATTAAGAGAATGGAATTACTCTGTCTCAGCTCTGGAGCTTTTTTCCCTCCATTTTTCTCTGGTTGGACTATTCTGTGTTGCTATTTCCTTTGTTGCTTCTTTGCTAGGTTGGTGCTTGGTTACTAAGAATTAGTGAGGCCAGATCTATAACCTGTTACAGTGGTTATAAAAGTGCTTCCTCATTCTTTTGTGGTGGACAAAAAAGGGAGTGGAATCATGTATACTGCCTGATGCTTTCCTTACGCATTAGCTTCCTACTATCAGGAAACACTACAGTTATGGTATAATATATGAGTATAGTTCATTATTTTTAAAAATACAGTTGTTTATGTACTGAGAACATTTCATTTACAAAAGCTTCTTACTGAATGAAATACTGTACAATAGTCTATCTCCATGTCCATAGGTGATAGTCCCAACTGATATCAAAATTGAGTTAATCAACCGGCTTTCCAAAACAGGCCTTCCTGCAATAGAAGTGACCAGTTTTGTTTCATCCAAATGGGTGCCTCAGGTATGTAAAATCATCACCATTCAGAACTATTTTAATTTATGTTTAAATGCCATTACATGCAGTGGAGTTTTCCAGTAGAGCATAGCCTGTATAATTATACAAGAATCAGATACTGTTGTCAGACACAATTTAGGCACCTTTCAAGTTTTATGCTTTTATTTAGGTTGGATGAAGTTGGGATAATTATTAAAAAGCAGTCAGAATTGAAGAAGAGCCAGTAAGCTGTGCAGAAAGCTGCTTAAATCCCTAACTTAGCAGCAGCAAGAGCAGGTTGCTCCAGAAGGGAAGGGAAAAAGCCAAGCATGGTAACAAGGGAGCCAAGACTGTAGCCTTATTGACTAACGGGCAGTCCAGCAGTCTGTGAGAGCAGTGCAAATCCGGTGAGGGTAACCAGGGCAGCTAAGAGTACACACACTCAGGTGAGTTCACGGTGATGCAGCAGGTCCCAGGTTAAGCCAGGAAGTCAAGTCTGGTAGACAGTCACAATCCAGTCAATAATGTACATGGCAAAGCATGGGCTTGGCCTTTGCTCTGCAGCTTCGTTATTTCTCAGGCAGGGAGGGAGCATGAGAGTGTCTCAGCTTAAAAGTTGCTGTGAAGCTTTTTCTTTTTTTTGTTTTCAAGCAACTTTTGCTATGAAGTTGAGTGAAAGGGGAGGGAAGGCCATGTTAAGGCTCCTTAACAGAGCTGTTCTGGGGAGCCTTTGCTGATCCACTTTGCAGCTTTTTTTGGTAAGCTCCAAGGCTCATTGAAGCTTCTCAAGTTGCTGTCTTATCAGTGAGCTGGTCTGGAGTGCAGGAAGCTAAACTCTTCAGTGGGGAGCACTGCTGGCCTGATCAACAGAAATGCTAGGAGTACAACTTGTCATGATTACTACATAGGGTGTATGTGTGTATATGTGCAAGGGACAGTAGTAAATGGGGAGTGAGAGAATTGGTCACAAGATGCTGAAAGGGTTAAGAGGTGTGAGGATGATAGATCAAAATTCTGAGTAAAGGGCAACTGGGATAGAGGATACTCATTGTAGCTATAGGGATAAAGATTTGAAAATATGAAGCAGTTGGGATGCAGAGTACTGAGTCTGAGTATCCAGAGAAAGGGCATTGAGACTGATCTCTGGGAAATAGTCATGGTGGAGGGGACTTCTTGTGGAAGCAACACCAGTTCAGAGATCCAGAGCAGGAAAACCTAGATGCTTGTGCAAACTGCATAAACTTTCCACTAGTACTCCGTAGCACCAAACCAAGAGAGCAGACTCCACAGGCCTGTGGAGTTGTGTGGGCTACTGTGGAAGCTTGAGTCTACCCTGAAGCCAAACACCCGTTTTTGAATGTCTGCTGCACTTGGTACATTTCGGTGTATCTATCCACGATGTGGTCCTTCTTTTTGAGTTTGCTCATAAAAGGGCAATGACTTTTTGCAGTTAATAATACAGAGAAAATACAATCAATGATAATGTTGTAAAGTGGAATGGAAACAAAGAAAGTACTTGTGCATTTTATTTTGCTGTTTATCTCTTTAAACATTCAGTTATAACTAAGGAGTTTGAATGATGACGCATAATTAATATAACTTAATGTTGTTCCTACCTCTTTTCTACTTTTCCAAGGACAAATAGTCATTGATATAAACAAGAAAGGTAAAAAACATTTTTTCTTTTTTCTTTTTCCCTAAATGAAAATTCATTTTCCACATTTAAAAGTGTGTTTGGAAGATCTAAATGTGGGACTTCGCCTATGTAGTAGCTAGTTAGGCACGTTAATTATTTTGCAGAACTGATGCTCTGTCAGCCAGCCATACTGAGTTTGATGAATCATGATAATTTTTTCATTATTTTTCCAAAGTTAATTTTTACACATGGTAAAATTCAGCAGAAATCCTAACCTTTCTGAAGTCAGCAACAAAACTCCATTGGCACTAGGGGTGTCGGATTTTCATTTGAGATTTAACACTTAGTCCTGAAGTATATACTCTGTAACTCCTGTTTGTGAAAACTTAATTATTCCCTGCAAGTAAGAAAATAAGTCAGTACTTGTCTATATAATTTAAACTAATTTTCAAGAAATTACATGTTTGTTTGCACAGAAACATTTAAGTACTTATATGTTTAGTAAGGACTGCACAAGTTATTTATATACTGAAACATGACATTAATTTGAGAAAATACTTTGACTTTTAACATTGTTTATCGCACATATTTTGTCCAAATATATATAGTTTGTCTATTTTAAATTGAGAATACATCCTGGGTCTGGACTATATTCCTCTGGGAAAAACAGTAAAATCATACTTTTTCTTATTCATGAATTAGCAGAGCAAACTGTTCAGCACTCTGAAGGATTTGATTTATTTCAGTGCTCTTGAGATCACTAAAGAAGGGTCTAAAGAAAAGATAATAGGAAAAGCAAAGAGCCAACAATGCAGAATTTCTTCGGTGTTGATGTAGGGGCAATGGTATTGTGTCCTTTAAAAGTGACTAGGCTAAGTTTTTCCAAGTGCCATCAAACTTTGGCAATTACAGCAGCAGAGAATAATGTAGGTTTTTAAATGTTAGAAGAAAAAGTCTAAAGCAAAGGTGGATTTATTCCTTTCTAGTTTAATTATTTCCTTTTCCTGTGAGCCATTAAGAGTACCAAATTTAGCAGAGGTTTGTCAGTTTTGGAAAAAAATGAACAGTCTTCTTATCTTAAATTCATGTCTGAATACTTTATCTTAATGGCTTAATTTGTATTTAAAATGTTTTTTATTTAAAAGATAAGATTGTGTTGCTTTGATAGGGAATGCAGTCTTGACTTTGTCTTTTCTTTGCTCCTTTTTTTCTTTTCATAGGTCATGGGAATAGAATTCATGGTTATGTTTAGATCATTCATTCACTTATTTCTTTTTTTAGTATTTTAAAGCTCTTTATGGTTTCTCATCCACTGTTTTTCTTGGCACAGATTTTTTTACTGAAAAAAGCTAAAAAGAAAAAGTTCTACAGTAGCGAGGTGCCATATAAAACAGGATCCCACACCTATAACCTAAATGGCCAAAAATTATAAATACCTACCATTAGAAAGCTTATTTTTTAAAAAGAAATGGAAAATAAAATATTTTATTACAATTTGAAACCTTATAACATGCAATATGTGTTAAAGTGGGATTTTACATACAGGAAAAATAGTAGTGGGACAAATGTAATACATATAATGTTATTTGGATCTGTCAGCTTTATACTGTGGCAGTTTTATACTGGTTAAAAAAGTCTCATTTTTGTTTTCTAATGTATTTTA
This sequence comes from Loriculus beryllinus, assembly GCA_039877255.1. NCBI lineage: Eukaryota > Metazoa > Chordata > Aves > Psittaciformes > Psittacidae > Loriculus > Loriculus beryllinus. The sequence goes on along the minus strand of JBCJKH010065555.1, from coordinate 70,199 downwards.
AGTCGGGCTATAATTTCAAAGTGTGGAATTAGTTCCAGCATTTACCATTTAATTAATAATTTGGTTTCAAACATTGTTCCTTGCCCTGAGAAATGTAGACATTATTTTCATTAAATTAAGGAATGAAAAATCATTCATAAAAAACTAAGGCATTTACAGTGTTTTTTGTGAGGCTATCAGATGTATTAGGTGGTCATACTGATTTAGTTTATGTAGAAGCAATTACAGAAAAGTTGATTTGTACCATCACTTGTTTCCTGATGAGAAATGAGTTGCGTCTGGCTGTTAGACACTTTTCATGCCACACACCCACTTCCTTAAAGATACATGTTGAGTTTACATTTAAGGAGACATACATGTATTTTTCTGAAATTTTTAATGTATTCATTTTCGTAGTAGGAAACCAGTGACAGGAAGATTTCAGGTTGCCAGTAGTATTGTCACTTAATAATCTGGTATAATTTAATAATGCTTATTTAGAATTGCGGTACTGCAAACTTATCAATAAAATATCAATTGAGAGTAAGGAGTAACAAAAGCTTTGTAGTTCATATATCTTTTCATATGGTACCCCTCAAATGACTTTTCATCAGTGTGGATAGAATCAGAAATCCAATTTAATATTGTTTGCTTGGAAGATTTGCTTTTATGCGAGCTGATCGAAAAAGCTTTTAAAATACACTATTAATTATTTTAAAGTGAAAATCTGTAAAACATGGGTTGAAATAAGAACAGTTTAGTAACTAAGGTATAACACAAACCACTGCTGCTATCACCAATAATAATAATGATAAAGGAAATAACAAGGGGAAAGAATACATCATCTCACCACCTGCCGACAGATAACTCACCCCACCCTGCCCGACCAAGCACTGACCGGCACCTCCTCCTCCAGTGACATTCCAAAATCTTTGCCCTCTGGCCAGTCCATGATGACTTCTAGAATGCCTGGACGACTGGGATTTCCTATT
>JBCJKH010065555.1:57198-69128 GCA_039877255.1 Loriculus beryllinus | reverse complement strand
AGTCACCTAAATTTAGAGGCTTCTGTAGTCATGGAGGGTCTCAGCTCCCATGATTGTCAGTAAAAATGTAGTCAACATCACAACACAGCTAGTCAATATAGAAAAGGGTCAATGATGGCTCATTGACTGAGATAGCTGTAGCCATCACTGACAATGATGGGTAAGACTGAGATAGTCACCTAAATTTAGAGGCTTCTGTAGTCATGGAGGGTCTCAGCTCCCATGATTGTCAGTAAAAATGTAGTCAACAACACAGTTGACTCACACCAGTTAACACCTGTGTTTGATCAACTTTTGGTTTCCTGAACCTGGAAGCTTAGTTCCATCTGCATTGATAAATATTGTTAACAGATTTTATTCCCATCCTAAGAACTCTTCTTTTAAACCAAGTCTTCATTCGGACTTCCTAGTTTTAGAAAATATGTGATGCATTTTATAACTACTGAATAGTAATAATGCTAATAAAAAGCAAAGATAATTGATCAGAGATGGAGCCTTTGCTGGTACACCAACAGCATAGTGACAGTGACAGTTCTTGCTATACTATACAGGAATGTCTCTGAACAGTGAACAGAAAAGCTATAGTTTTTAACCTACATGAAATACATGTGGTGTTTGTGTTTCTTTCTTACTGGAAGAAAAAGCCAAAACCAATAAACTAGCATGTGGACAAGCACAAGACAAAACTTGGAAGCAGAAAAAATTGTGGGCATTTTGCTGGACTGAACTTAAAACCTACCACTGCATAGTTACACATTCTGAAAGTTGCCCCTTTATTTCATATTGAATACAAGCAGGCTGCCACAACTGTAGAGAGCAAAGCTCAGGAAATGTTCTTGGTGTATGTAGTGGGGCAGGATAGAATTATTCCAGCTGAAAGAAGGAGGTGAAGAAACTGCTGAGTGCATTTCTTTTGTTAGCTTCTATTTCTTGGGTGACTTTTACCAGCAGAAGCTAGGGTGGACCATACTAGTTTAGTATGATGTGGTGATGGCGATTCACAGAAGGGTTTAAATTTGAAGGGACCTTCAAAGCACATCTAATTCCAACCCTCTGCCGCAGGCAGGGACACCTTCCACTAGACCAGGTTGCTCACAGCCTCATCCATCCTGGCCTTGAACACTTCCAAGGATGGAGCATTTACAACTTCCTTGGGTATCTTGTTCCAGCACCTCACTAGGTAGTGTAGTACTTTTTTTTCATAATGACCAAATAGGGAAGACCAAAAGTATAGAGTCCTCCTTGACACTGAAACCCGTGTATATTGAAAGGTTTGTAAACCTTTCATTCTATTGACAGTACAAAAGTTTTCTTTAATATGTACAAGCTCATTCATGTATTGTAACCTTCTGAAGATACATTCTTATTTTTCATTTATCCTTCCTGCTACCTTGCACCTTGAAACTCATCAAGAACTCTCAATCCACAGCACTGTAACTAGCTTCTCTTCTATTAACATTTTTCTCCTTTAATCATATGCTATAAAGAGTTTTACTTTCCCTTGGCAACTTTTAAGCTGTATAGATGTAATCATTACAGTGAGTGATGACATCAAGCCAGGGTGACATGGTGCAATTGATTTTTACTAAATAATTATATGATGAGCTGGAAGAAGGAGTTTTATTAGTCTTAACTCAGCAAGGATTGATTGGGGAAAAGAAAATGACCAATCAGTGTATCAGGTTTCTGCAGGAATAAGAAAATAAGTGACAGCTGCAGAAAAGTCTATAAATCACAGAAAAAATTATGATAAAAATAAGAGCTTTGAGCTGCCCTTTAAAATTTCACTGGGTGACACAGAAGAGTCTAACAGACCTTAGTCATTTATCTCCATTATGCTTTGGATCCTCTGAGAATAGCAAGGTTGACAAATGATGCCATTACATTTTTTCATTATTTTAAAATGGGGAGAAGTTAAGGAGTGTTGTATAAGTATTACTTTCAAGTCATTAGAGGGCTGAGTCTTCAAAAGAAATCCTTGATTTAGCCACTAAAATAAATAAAATATATTTTGCTTTAGCCTTCTGTAAGTAATGCATTAAACAATCACTGTTTTAAAACAAATCTGGTTGTTTGCAATTTCTAAAGCAAAAAATAAAACCAGCATAGTACTGGAAAATCTGTGGTTTATTAACGCTGTGGATATTCCTATTTCTTATTGACTTCAGGATACTCTGGAGTTAGACAGGAAGGACAGCGACTCACCTAAGATGCATCTCAACAGAAACCCAAATTGTAGTGTGATAGCTGTGTAATTGCTTTAAAGGGGGAACTCTTTGCCCCTGCCAAGAATACACTAGTTTTGACAAGGTATAGAAACTATGAAGTAAAAAGTATTGACCAGCTGAATAGAACCAGAATGATTTAATCTATTCTAGTTATTCAAATCAAGAGGGAACCAGTATTTACTACTTTGATGCCAATGAAATATGAACAAAATATGTGGGAGACCAAAATGAAGTAATTCCTACCCAGGTGCATTAGAAGATATCAAAGAGGTTGGAGAGCTTCTTAGAGCCATTTGTTTGACTGTTATCTACATTTTGCCAAATAGCATTTTTTTCCAATGGCAGTGTGCTTGGTTGCATGGCCATCTCAACCTGGCAATTGTTCCTCTTTGCAGTATCTGAGAGAACATCACAGCTCTCTGTTCTCTCCATCTACCTTCCTGTGGCCACGAATTTTTGTTTCGTGTAAGTCAGAGCAAGTGCTCAGCTCTTGAGGGCATTTTTTGATTAATTGATGCTCTGCTTGCTGGCACAGTGAGAAAAATTTATGTTCTCCAGAGTGGTCCAGCCTGAGAACTGCAGAGGTGCTTTGGTCAGCCAAAGTGAAATTCTTAAATATGATCCATGCCCAAGATCTAAAGACATTTAGAGCTCCAGATGCCCTCATTCTCACTGGTTCTCCAGAGACAAGAGCTTACAAGGACTGTCCAGTTTTCACACAGGCTTTGGGTTTATAATCTGGCACTGTGCAGCTGTATCCAAAACCACATATTTTTGTCTTTTGCTAGAGGGTTGCAAATTCTGTGCTTTTCTATCACTTCTGAAATCAGCCTCTCTATCTAAATAGCTCTTTGACAAAAGATTTTATGGCCATTCTCAGCATAGCATCCACTTTTCTTTGTCTCAGGCATCAACAGCAAGAGCCAGCCTTTTGACTCCAGGGTATATTTGTTCCTGCAACTGTTGAATGTGCTTCTGATCACCTGGTCAGGGAGATGGATATTTGCCTTTTTGCCAGTTACTGTCTTGTACCATTGACATTTGGAAAGTACACACAGATGAGATGAGGTGACCTTGAAAACCCTGAGCTGGCCAAGAGGATTCTAGTGTTGGAATCCTGGAGGGCCTGATGTGAAGCTCAAGGACTTATCTCTGCTCTAAACCTTCTTTACCAGTAAAAATCAAGTAAATCACCCAGGCTTTGGCTGTGTTTGTGTCACAGCAGGGATGTTGGGTAGCCCTTTAAACTCTGCCTGGTTGTCTCTAGTTACAGAGATTCTGATTGGCACCGGGAAACCATTCCATGATTCAGTAGAATGGAAGATGTCTCAGAAGACTTTTACATAGTCTAATGTGCATCCAGTGCAGCTAGAATCAGTGGTATCAATCACCTGTAAGAATGGGGTTTGATTTAGCAGTACTAAGTATCTTCACATATGTTTAGCATCTTTATTAAATTAATTATTTACATTTTCTCTTTCTTATCTGAAGCCTAATGTGTATGATTACTATTAATGGAGAGAGACAGAAAGCCATGATAGACAAAATAAGAAAGTCGTTTCAGAAAAGGAAGAAAATTTAAGTGCAGAGGACATTGTGGACATTTTAGATAGCCAAGCAGAGATAATTTTTTATTCAGTGGACTTTATTTTTTCAGACAAAGACAAGATTGTTAAGCTCAATCATCCTACCACAGTTGTTTAGTAAATTGAATTTCTTGCCTTGTTTACTCATCATTGAGTTAGTGAATCTCAACAAGTAAGACTTGCCAGAGGGTTTTAAAAAATCAATGATGGACCCTTGAGAAGTAGGTTTGTACATGTGAGGTATATTACAAATAACAACAGCAACAGTAGTAATTGATTATGTCTGTATGCATGTGTCGTGGTTTAAACCCAAGCCACACAGCTCGTTCACTCACTCAGCCCTCCCTTTCTTGCCCTCCCCCTAGTCCTGGAGGGATGGGAAAGAGAATCAAAAGAATGCAACTCAAACAGGTTGAGATAAGAACAGTCTAGTAACTAAGGTATAACACAGATCACTACTGCTACCACTAATAATAATAATGATAAAGGAAATAACAAGGGAAGAGAATACATCACCTCACCACCCACCAACAGATAACTCACCCCACCCTGCCCGACCGAGCACCGACTGATACCTCCTCCAAACCCCCAGAGAGCTAGCCCTTCCGGGTAACTCTCAGTTACATCCTGGGCATGACATGCTGTGGTATGGAATACCTCTTTGGTTAGTTTGGATCAGGTGTCGTGTCTCTGCTTCCTCCCAGCCTCCCCTCCTCCCTGGCAGAGCATGAGACTCAGAAAGTCCTTGGTCAGAATAAACAACAGTATTATCAACTCTGTTCCCAGGCTGCAAGTCAAAACAAAATGCCGCACCAGCTACTAAGGAGGAGAAAATTTGACTGCTACTGCTAAACCCAGGACAAGAGGGATATGTTTTATCAACTGTATTGTTTCAAGGCATTGCCACCATTAAAATAATACTAACTTTTCCTCCACTTCTTTCAAGAAAATGTGCTTGTCTAAATAATCTATAGTTTATTACATGAATAAGACTTTGATCCCTTTTCTTGATTAGTATATGGAGTATATTTAATCTTGAGTGAGAAAAGTGCAGGAATATTTTAAATAGGCAAAGTTTCGTTTGCGAAAGGAGACTGAAGAAAACAAATGCTTGAATAAAGAAATGGTCTTCTTTTGGAAAAAAAAATCTGAGTATATTAAAATGTTACGCGACACAGAGAACTGGATTTTTCCATATTTTTAAGGATAGACTTGTGATTAGTCTTTTCAAATATGTTGATTAGAGTATTGAGTAATTCGGGTTCGCTTATGCTTAAAGATTGTGAGGTCTCATTTATCAGAGTGCTGACATTTTCAAAATTTAGATAGTTTTAAAATGTCAGTTATTCCGTTAATTCCAGCTATTGAGTCAATTAAATTAAGTTTATATTTGCAATAACAGTTGATGATCAGCATGATTGCAAGTCTGTCAATTTATAATGCAAATGATATTTTTACAGATGCGTGTAAACAAACCCACTTTTGAAATCTTAACACCAGTTCTTTATTCATATAGAACTGGAAAGCTTGCAACTTAACATTTTAGTATTGACTCAAAGGTTAAGAAATAAAAAAAGTCATGCTTGTAAAACACCCATTTAACCCTTTCACTGCTATACTTTTTGTTCGAACTGTATACCTAATGAGGGCAAAAGCATAGTCTAAGCCAATATCTGCTTATCTGTGTAAAATCAGAAAGTAACTCCTGATCAATACTAATTGTTTGTATTTTTCAGATGGCAGATCATAAAGAGGTAATGAGGGGCATTGAACGGCATCCTGGAGTCCAGTATCCTGTCCTTACGCCTAATCTTCAAGGTTTTCATGCTGCTGTAAGTGCCTTCGTAAATGTCCACAATTGCATCTTTCATGTTTCAGATGCTTTCTGTTCTGCAGCGTAAGTTAGTTATTTAATGTCAGGTAACCTGTCCTGTTAGAAGTAAACTGTAGCTTTTTAAATGCAAAACTCTATTTTTGTTGTGAAAAATGGGCAAAATCATGATGTTCTATATATTTATATTTTAATGGAAGTATTGATCATTCTTTTCAAGTTCCTATAAATGATGCTTGTGTATAAAGACAGTTCTTTCTCCTTCTTTGATTTGTTGGAAATGTTTGTGAAGAATGTCTTTTATTGGAAAGTAGTGAAGAAGGAGGAAGGAGTTACTTAAATGAAAATATTTTACAGGAATGTATTAGATTTCTTAAATGATGCACTTAATTTTTGTAGGGATTGAAAGTTTAATTTTTTTCTCTTAAGGTTAAATGTTTGTTTCTTCTCTCATTTGGCTTTCAGCATTCCAGTTTGCCTCATGCTATTAGCTGATTTTACTGAGTATGGAGGTACTGAGTGCAAGCTTGGGTTAATTGCCTCTTCAATGAAGTCACCACATTTACACATTTTCTAGACTGGTGTTTTCTCTGAGACTTTTTCTCAGCAGACTCTCACATACACATTTTCCATATGATTCGTATTGACTATGACACCAAGACCAATGGAGGCCTTGATCCTAGAGCTGGCTCTAACAAGGCAATCCCTGTTGGTTATTGTAGCTGTTCTAGGCACATGCAAGCATAGACCTTTCCTAGCCATGAGAATGACTTCCTGGCATTCATAAGGAACAGGCTTTGTACAGAGGATAAATATTTCAGAGTTGTTATATGATCTTTTCCTTTTCTGAAAAACTAATACAAGTATCAATCATTATTATTTTTATAGTTGGTTCATGTGATTTCCTTTTGAAATAACCTTAATCATTTATCACCTTAAAAATGTGTTTTCCTAGTTGCTAAGAAAAGGAAATGTACCGTAGTAAATGAACTCAAAATTTAATTCAATCTGGTTTTATGCAATAGATTTAAAAAAAATTGGAATTAGGTGTATGTTTTAGGTATGGATTATGTACTTGTAATGTACTTAAAATTCTAGAATGTCTTACAGAATTGAGTGCTTAACAGAATCTTTTAATGTAATGTTATGATTCAGTTTTATTGAAATGTATTTTTCAGATTGCAGCGGGGGCCACAGAAGTCTCAGTATTTGGTGCAGCATCTGAAACATTTAGCAAAATGAATATTAATTGTTCAATTGAAGAAAGCATAGAAAAATTTGAAGATGTTGCTAAATCTGCAAGGAATATGAATATTCCAGTGCGTGGGTAAATATAAAGATTCTTAAGTAATACAGAGTTGTTGGGAGTTGCTGTTACAGGAGGCATTTGTACAGTAGCAAAGTAATAATACCAAATTTTTACATTTTATATGTATTGAAACAATAGTCTTTATTGTGCTTTTCATTTTGGTTTTAGGTTTTTTTTTTGGGTTTGTTTTTTTTTTTACATTTCCATATACTTAGTCATTTTTCTCTGTGTTTGGTAATTACTAATAGTGACTAGGTTTTTCTAGAAATTGAAATAAATAAGCTGTGTGTATAAACATACCCAGTTTATTACACAAATATTTATTTTTGTCATCACTGATGACAGGATAAAATTTATTTTGTGCTGCTGAGAATTCATAACACTATTGTCTGCACCTTAGAAAAATACCCTACATACTTTTATTATATTATTGATAATACATCACTGCATACACCATAAAAACAAGGTATAAATTTACTCCTAAGAAAAAAAAAATATAACTTGATATAAGTTATTCTGAAAACTTCAATTGTTGAAATGTTTGGAGCCTCTAGTGCATGAAACTGGAATTGTCCAGTATTCATCTTTCTCTAGAGTACCTTCTTTTAAACTTGAAATGATCCTGAACGTTACTTACTCTTGAATATTCATTTCATGTCCATTTTCTTTTATATTACACATAGCTACTTATGTATTTGTGAAGTTCCTTGTGAATTCAAAAAGGCTCACATAGCTTCAAAGAGAAACTCAACAGTGAGATTCCTTGAGGATTGCTAGTAACACATACTACATCATGCTCAGGAAATACCTGGACTTGAAAATAGGTAGTGGTAGATACCTCAGAAGCAAAGTTTAGGAATACTGGGATCTCCCTTTTGTTCAGAAATAGGTAATCCTACTGCTCACTTTTTGCACAATAATGTGGTAGTTTCAGCATTTCCTGTGAGAGAGAGGTCTGACTTGTAGTTACACCTCCATCTCAGAGGATCACAGAGTAACAGAACGGTTGAGGTTGAGAGGGCCCTCTGAAGGTCATCTTGTCCAACCCAAGGATTTTAATACACACGTAAGGATAGTTCACAAATGCTTGGGTCCTTTTTCCCTAGCCTGGTTATAAGTTTCGTATGGAAAATCACTGAATCAAAAAGTAAGGCGTTTCACTGTATTAAAAAACAGTAATTTGTACCAGAGTGTAAATACTTTAACCAACTTCTAATCTGTCAGGCAGAGTCAAGGTTTGCCTTCCTGAACAACTTCTAAGAGGTCTGTTGTTTAGAAGGTCTCTGTCCCCACTGTCTGCCACATTTTTCTGATACTAACTTCTGAGCTGAGAACATAACTATGGGTGTCAACAAATGGACTTTACAACTGGTTCAGAACATGTAAACTGCAGGTGAAAAAGAAATCCCTGTAGTGTACTTTAGATTAATGTTGGAGCTTCCTATGTCACCTTACCTTCTGTCCACTAGTTTTCACATGTTTAGGGAAGTGGCAACCTTCTGGTTTTTCTTTTCTCCACAGTTTGTATGTCTAAGGCATTTGTAACATGCCAGTGGCAGTTATTGCGGCACTTAAACACTAATGTGACAGAAATCACTGTTTTCGTGATAGCATTCTACAACATTCCCATATATTTATTGTCTGTAATTTGATGAACTTTGTGGCAGGTGTTTTTTCTGCACACAGCAGAAAAAAATGATTAAGCAGCAGTATGAGAAGGCATGTACAGAGAAGAAGAAGTAGGAATTAGAAAATGGTTAAACAGAAGCAGAGCACACACACAAACAAAATAATATTTTAATAATTAATGAGAAAAAGAAGGAAAACAGCAGAAGGACATACAAAGAGAGAGCTATCAAGAACCAGGTAATAAAGCAAACAGAAAAAACAGTAGCACAGAGGTGAAAAAAATGGAATGAGGTGATAAAAAATTATAAAATCTCAAAGAAAATACAATCAGATTATGTTTTAAAAGTGCTTTATGCACCCAGAACAAAGATCTGTAATTTCACTTCAGTATGTGCAGCCTAGCAAACTTCACAGAGTACATGCAGGATAGTTTTATCAAGTCTGTTGTGCCATGTGCAGTATGTTACACAATGCTTCAACCAGATATGCTACACAGTGAACAGATTCAAAGTCATGAATGAAAGTGATATAAATTCACTCCAGCTATAGCTTTCTTCCTTAGGCTTACAGTTGTAAGAAAAGTGAATTCACAAGTTGGAAGCCATTGAAAGAATCATTTGATTTGTGGGATTATAACCAAGTAAAGAATCGAATTAGAGAGGATAAGTATATTGAAGAGAAACTACATTTATATTTATGTGTAGCTACCTTCATTGCATGATATTAGCTTGGGAACTAATTTGTCCAGTGAAAATTAGAGGTTGAGGCATGAGGAGGTAAGATGCAGGATTAACGTTACACTTCAATGAATCAAAAATTTTAGGAGAGGACTCTCTGGTATTTGTGGCTGGTATATCAGGGGGATTTACCATAACTCAAAAATGAAGTAGCTAATCTGCTAAAAAATCTGACGAAGATCTAAATTGCAGAATATGGAGTCTTATTGCTTAACAAAAAAAGTAACTAAGGTAATAGTTCTGACTATCTAACCGCTATCTAAACCACCGAACATGGATTTAAGTGTATGAAAATACTGGAAAGAGAGTTTGGAGCATGTTTCAAGTTAGAAGATAAAAAGAGAGCTGGTTAACACAATCTGGACTTTGAATACATGTTAAAAAAATCCCTCACAGTGAGATTTTGAGGAGGCAAAATAGTACTTAATGAGAAATAAAATGTTTCTATGGATCAAGGATTAGCCTCTTGTAATTTATGTAAATATCAATAGATATAAAAAAAATGTATTGTTAGGCTTTGTGCTGCAAGGTAACACAAAGCTGTGGACTATATGGACAAGGATTTGTATTCTGTGCACTGAGAATCAGTGTTTTGTTTTTAATCACCCTCTTAGAGATTGGCTACTTTTAAAGAACCATGGCCAAAACCTTCAGCCTTTTATCAAGCAAGCTTCCCAGGATTACACATTTTGGCTTCTAATAAAAATTTTGTAGGCTAAATATTTTGCTTTAATTACTTAGGTAATAAAAATATTAATATGCATAAATTGTATTTATATTCATTTCAATACAGATATTGTTTCCTTTCTAAAGCACTATTATTGTTTAAAGTTTTATTTATTTGCAGGAAATGGATAATTTAGTGCCTTGCCTTAAGTCCTTATGTGTGCAGTTGAAAAATACTTCCAAAAATAATTTTAAGGGGTTCAAATTTTATTTCCTATTTTTACTGGCAATTTAGAATTTATGTAGTGAGCATAAATCATTGGCAATCGTTGAATCTTATGAAAAATGTACTCAAACAGTTGAAACTAAACTTTAAGCCCTTGCATGTCTTAGTGTTGCTACAGCTGCACTAACATTGATTCGATCATCATCCAGAAAATTTATGTTGTCAGCTGTCACATCTAAAATCTGTAGCACAGTACACAGTTTTCAAAATGTTTCCTAAATTAGTTCAAATGTTTATGAAATCTTGTTCATGGTCTTAGAAGTTAGACTATTTATTAGCATCATAAAGGGGTTTTGTTCATTTTTTTTAAATGCATAAAAAATTCACAATAGCATCTCGCTGACACAGTTTGTGAAGACATTCACCCAAATCAGTTATAAACTGTATGGTCAACTAATTACTACTATGCATACTTTGTGTCATTTGAAATGACTGCTAGTTTTAGAACTGCATAATTCAGGTACTATTAAAAATATCATGTCCTTTTCATTGATTAAGAATGAAGTCTAACAGACAGGAGTGATAAAAAACCTGTGACAAATGGTAATTGTAAGTAGCCACTTGGATTCTGTTTTAATTTAAATGTAATTGTAATGTATAGATAAAGAAAATGTTAAGTAAATTCCGGTTAAGCGAGAGTATTCCAAGTTAATGTATTCCAAAATTTAATGAGACACAGAAATTGCAATTAGTACAATAGAGTAGTATGGGAGTAAGGATTGAGTTTTCCTCTTTTCCACAAATGATACTTCATTATATGCTTCATGTCCTCTGACAGTGGAATGAAGCCAGACTATCTCCCTCTTAAATATTCAGCTTTGTATAGGACAGTCTTAGTCCTAATAAAAATTAATTGGTAATAGAAGGGCTGAAATCTTGTTGATTTTTTTGGTTGAGTTTTTGGTTTGTTGTTTTGTTTTGTTTTGGTTTGGTTTGGTTTGGTTTGTTTTTTTCTACTAAAACACACTTCTGCATGACCACCAATTAAAAACTCTATTTTATGTCTCAGTCCTGAAAAATTGTCATTTGAATAGCCCTTTTGAGGCCATTTGGACTATTTGCATGTACAAATCTGAAGGTAGATGCAAATGTTTAGAGGTTTGGTGTTAGAAAAACAGATGCAAATGTTTATTGTAAAATAACTCCAGAAGCATTTCCTTACAAAGCTGCTGCTTCATAAATTAAATTATGTGTAATCACACATTAATTTAAAGTGGTGTATGTAATTCCTTTGTTTATAGTGCTGTGTCTTTTAAGAAGAAGCAGTATGGTTAAATTCATGATACTTAAAAGCATATTGAAATGTGTCAATAGTTGGATTACATCTGTGTTTATATCCAATTCAAATACTGGTTGATATAAGCAATATTTTTTCCTATGACAAGTAGATATCAAACAAACAATTGTATATAATATTATTACTACCTTTTATATTATAATAAAAGTTACAGGTTAAAGTATATATAATTTCTTGTTGACTGTATGGCATAATTATTATTTCACTTTCACGCTAATACACAAGGTAAGACACAAAATAGTGGAAAGCTAAAGAGAAAGAGTTGATTTTAGTTATCTTTATTTTGTGCTAGTGATGTTTGGATTTATTTAAAAAAGAAATCCAGAAAACAAATGTCGAAGAACATACCAGTTTTATTTTA
>JBCJKH010065555.1:30243-46808 GCA_039877255.1 Loriculus beryllinus | reverse complement strand
TATAATTCAGACTACTTGAAATTCTTTTTCAGCTTTTCTTTGAATTAAGTGAACAGCAATATTAATCCAGCACTTCCGAGACTGCTGGTGCAGCACTTTGTCAGCTTCCTCAGACATATTCACAGCAATCCCACTGATGAAATCCTGAAATTGCTTTAACAGTAGAGTGCAGTGCAACTGAAGATGTCTTGGAAAAGGGTCATATTTTTTCATTTTGAAACAGTTACTTTCCAGACTGCGATTCTGTTCCAGTGTAGTGGCATTTTGGGATCACTGGTACGCAGTGGGGAATCCTAAAGGGAATAAACATATTCAGCAACTGAAAATAAGATGAAACCCTTTCCAAATAAATTTAACAAAAGTAAGATGGAAAGATCCTACATTTCAAAATCCCTCATTTCTAAAGCAATATTTTTGTTGCAAACATCATTCTGTGGTTCAGAGTATATGTCTCTCTCCATACAAATATTATGGAGCCAGACCTCACATCTTTTACTCATACAAAGAACTCCTCAATGATGTAATTCCAGAAACATTTAGGGCTTTACCTACATAAATAAGAACTATTTCTATATGGGGTTTTTTGGTATTAAGTAAAATTTTAAAACTTAAAGACTAGAATGTTAATCAAGTTGCAAATTTGCTCTGTTAGTATTTTAATGTTTGATTCATGAAAAGTAAACAAAATTAATATTAACTACAACATGTTAAAACTTCAGTTTTCATTGATGTTTTCAGTGCCAAGAAAAAGCAAAAGCGGGCTTCTTGTTAATTATTTATTGTCTTAGTTCAGCCATGTGCTTGGCCCCATGTAATAAGCAAACAAAAAGGCAGGTGTTTACCCTGCACAACTTGTAAGCTGAAAAGTACACAGAGAAAACCAAACAGCTGGGAAGTTGCCAGAGAGAGGAATATGCTGAGAAAGGGCTTGACAGAAACTTAATTCATAATGTAAAATCTTGCTTATTTGGATTATGTGGAGAGTCAAAAAGCAAGTTTTTGATAGCTTTGGCTTGGTCGGTGTTTCCACATACAGAAGGAGAACTATAAATATAAAATGAGAGGATCTATGGGATGTTCTTTTTGGGTGACAGTTTTCAAGAATGAATAGAGGGTTTCTGATACTGAAATCCATTTCTGTGGATCAAAATTTGAAACCTTTACAGAAGCATGTCCATTTTAATGCATGTTCTCAATCCTATTTTATATTCTTTTGTCTCTGCCTCTTTGTGTTTCTGTGTTTCTAATCAGGTATCTAAGCGGCTGTACAGTATGGGATGTTATGAAATCTCCCTGGGGGATACAATTGGTGTGGGGACTCCTGGAAGCATGAAAAGAATGCTGGAAGCTGTTATGAAAGAAATTCCTTTGTGTGCTCTTGCTGTTCACTGTCATGACACATATGGCCAGGCATTAGCCAATATCCTCACAGCCATACAGGTAACATAGGCTGTCATTTTATAGATATGATACTAATAGTCATAGTTTAATTCAAAGGCACAATTTAAAAAAATCCCTTCACCCTTAAAGAAATTATTAGAAGTGGAAAACTGCACTCACTAAACTTTCAGAAAGTACTGTTTAGACATCAGATTGTCTACAGATATTACTGCAGTTGATTTTACCAGAAAATTTCAGTCTCATCTATTTATTACTTCCAATTCCGTACAAGTCACTAAGAAATGGTTATTATTATTATGTTCCATTGATTTTGGATGAAAGAAGGACATAAAATATATTTTTTTTCACATGTCTCAGGTTCCACTTTTCTTAGCAACATCTGTATGCTTTTTGTTTACTAAAATTTCTATTTTGCAGAGGTTTCTAAATACAAAATAGAATAATGAATAATTGATTTCAGATGAATAAATTTAAATTATTGGTAATTATGTACATAAACAGAGTGTTCTAGATAATTTTAGCACTGTTAACATGTCCTCACTATGCTTTTTTTTCTCAATTATGTCTTCCAAATAAGATTAGCAACACTGTATCTCATATTTAATCTTCTTTCAAATCTGTGGTTAAATAATCAGAAATAATTAATTTCCATAAGAGATATTTTTCCCTTTGTGTTTGTCTATTTTTAAGACTAGGACACCATACAAGAAACAGACTGTGAGTTCTAATGTAGTTTTTGTAAAGGTACAATCTTGAAAAATGTCTTAATGTGTACATGTGTTCCTAAGGAGACCTGTTTTTACTAAGTGTTACAGAATCGAAAGCTGTTTACAAATTGTAGGCTTTTATTGTTCTATTTTATACTTAATGACACTCTCTGCTTCCTAGCAATTCAAGCAGCCATTTTTAATGTCAGCTTCCTTTTGTTCTATGTATGTTGTTTAAAAATAACAGTTTTAGTGATATAAGCTACATAAAGAAACAGGGAAAGTTTTGGTGTGGGAGTCTGCAGGTATTTGATTAAACAGTGAATGACAAAATGTGGTACAAAGGTTCAAAATTTTACTCACACTGTTCAGTATTCACCCTTACTCACTTTTACTGTTGCAAATATGTGTATATGTGCCATGGGATAAATTAATTGCTAATTTCACAGTTAGCTTCAGTTGCAGATGTAATAGCTAATAGCATGAAAACCCCTGAGCATGGGAGGAGTTCACCATAAAAATACTTGAAGCATTGTTTTCCAAATCCTTCCTTAAAATAATTGCTGTCATGGTGCCTACTAAACAATGAACAATGGCTACGCTTTGTTAACCCCAGTATTTGTTATGATTATTTTCTCATATTTACTTCCTGGTCCTATCTTTTTACTTCTTAAATAAACTGTATAAGAATTAAAGGAGGAAAAGCTCTTAGGTAATTAATGTGCAGTTCGGGCTAATTAACTGTAAATTCAAGAGAGCAATAGACCTAAAAAACCCTTATCCAGCCTTCTCAGTTTTCTGGGAAGGGGTGCGTGAGACCCACCAGAAAAATTTCTTCTGTGCACAAGTTCTGCTACAGTGCATGTCTGAAGGTGGGGTGGTTTTGGCTGAGCTGAACTTGTCATAGATTTTGCCAAAAGTCCTTGATGAAGCAGGCATTACACAGTCTCTCTGTCTGGCTTTGTTCAAGCAGCTCCCTGGCTCGCTCTGAAGGTAGGTCCCTAGGCTCTTGGATCCTCAGATGGGGCACGCACCTCACAGCATCCTCTCCTGTCTCTGGTCAAAGAAACAAGGCAGCTCTAGCGGTAAATTATAGCTAAGCAATACTATTTGTAAAACAGGGCAACTTTTACAAGTCAGACAGATGGCAAAGTGCCTAAGCCAGTAGATCAGAGTGCCCAGGTCACTTCTAGCCCCTGCTGTCAGGCTTGCCAGTACTTTTCTCTCTGCCAAAGATGCATGAATGGCAGAGTACTAGAGCAAAGCCTCTTGTCTTCAACTCAAGTCACTTGCTTCATAGATCAGACTCTTAACAGAAGCAATTCCTTGCCCTTCCTCCTTTATTAGTCTGTTCAACCAACACAGTATTTCACCAGGAATGAGATGAGTTTGAGGGGTTATAGAAATAATGGGCTACAATTCTTGTTTAAAAACAAGTTTAGCAGGCAAAATGCACTGTTCCTAAGACACTGCAGACTACGACTTCAGACTGAGTACTATTGTATTGTGTATTGTATTTCCTGAGAATGAATGACAGCTGGAAAGCCACAAATCACTCTGCACTAATTCAGGCATTGCTTCAATGGGAGATCTCCTAAGAGTGGAAAGAGGTGCTGGTGATTCAGTAAGTGATTTTTTACACAGATCACATTGTTCCGTGCAGGATTATACTACCCAGAATATTTTCTTTTGTTTGGGGCTGGTCCAAAGTCATCTAGAACTGACAGGCCATATCTGTGTAAGAAATTAGCAGGGAAGTAGCCTTGTAATTTTAGTATTCAGTTTTATGTGTGTTGTTTTAGCAAAAGGATAGGTAGTGAAAGATGGGAGAGAGATTAGCCAACTTTTAAAGGATAAGTAATTTTTTAAGTTGCTGAAGTGAATAATAGAAAACGTTGCCCAGAGAAAGGATATTCACTTTCTTTTATGAAGGGAATCTGAGTAAAAATGTGAGGAAATGAAATGATGCTTCAGAACAAAACAGTAGATATTTACAGTAGAAACACAACTGGATCTTAGTTAAATGGTTTAATATAAAAATATCAGAGTATGCAATTTAAAAAAGGGACAAATTCAGAAGATGGGAAGTGATGTGGTGATCTAGTTAGAGGCTGTGGTATTTTGAGTAAAATTACATATGTGGGTTAGCTAATGTGACAATCACAAAATATAACTAAAAGAAGTAGTAAAACATTTATAGGAAATTGTTACAGACCTCCAAGGAAGGGTAAAAAGATGGGTCAGGAAACTTCTGTGCTGGAGGGGCCCCAATAAGGTATACCATTGATCTAAGGAGGTTTGAGTTTTACCTTGGCAATTGACTCGTGTAGTATGTACAGAACCGGTAAGAAAGGGAAGGTTTATAATGGAAGTGTTACAGAACTCTTTTCTTGCATAGCTTGTCTATTTGCCAGCAATAGCTTTGTGTGTTTTTATAGCACATACCTGAACATGAGAAGAAATGTGGTAAGAGCCGAAGAGGAGTTTTGAACGGCATTGATACCTCCATGAATGAAACAATTGCCTGGTAATCCCATATAACTTTATCAAATTCAAGTCACTATCATAATTCATTAATATAAACTGATCCCTACACTACTGGTATCAAATCCTAACTTAGAGAAAACAAGCATAAAATTAACGAATTACGGGGAGCAAGGATTTTACCACCTTGTGTAATCATTTCCACCTTATTGGACACAATGAGATGAATGAGATTGATGATTTGCCACATGAAATTACTTTTTATTAGTGCTTTCTATTTCCAGAATATGGGAATTTTGAAATAAAATTCACACTTTAGAACCAGAACACAATTTAGCAAGCATCCAATTAAACTTTCAAGGTTCACACTGCAAAATTAAGATTTGTGAATATAAGGTTTCCATTGCAAATATTAAAATATATCGCCTTACAGAAAGTTTAAAATATTTAATATTTCATTAATGTCTATAAGATCCTTAAATTTTAAAGATTAATTACACCTTTTTTTTTTTTTTTTTTTTTAAATACAGATGGAAATGGCTGGTTGTTGACCCCTTCCTTTGATTGCTAAACTGAATAGGTTCTAGTTCCTTTGGTGCATGCTGGAGAGAATAACTAACTTGCATATTTTTGTGAATCCAGTTTACTTGTGTAGTAAGGACTAGGTTCACATGTAGGCACTCAATGTTGATATGGCTAAGTTTTAAGTGCCAGAACCAGGAAAGGAAGCTGAACATAGTTGCTGAAGTTCATGGTTCATTAGTTCACAAGGATCATTGTGTTGCAGGAATAGAGTTCACAATGACATGAAGGTATGGGTAGCAGTGGTGGCAGGCTGAATGTGAAGAAGGCAAATACATGTGTTAACAAGTCATGTGTATAGTAGTCACATATAATGTTACAGGTTTTCTGTTGGTGATTTGTTACCTTTTTACTGAGTTATACGTACAAGCACATATACAGTCACAGTTTTATCTCTTGATTTAAAAAGAAGCAACAGCGCAATTTTATGAAACTTTGATCCTCCAACATGATGACTTTATAGATCAGCACATTTATGTGTTATTAAAGTTAAGCATTGCATTTATCTGCCTGCAGTCTAGGTTTGACCACCAACAAAGTGTATGCCCTGGCATTGAATAAAGATTTAAAATGTCCTGTGTTCCAGCTTTATCTATCATTGACTCCTGTGATTATGTTCATCACTAGTAGCTCAGCAAATTCTTCCTAATGACCATTGGTAGGATCATAAATTTGCTTATACATCTCAACTCCTGTCTAAGTCATTAGCAACCTAAAATTGAAATTTCAAGATGATATCAAGGAAGAAAAAAAAAAAAAAGCCACCTTATCATTCTTTATTTGTGAGAAATGCTCTCTTTTTGATTTCCTGCAAAGCACAATCATTCAGAGCTACTGTGTAGCAGAATAGTTTGACTCTTCTGCTAAGGGGTAGGAAAGATAGATAAACAACCATGAAGTGTGAAGCCTTGCATGTCGTCATTGTGCTAGACTTGATCTAGTAATTTCTCAGCTAACAGTGAATATTAACTTTTTAGCTGAGGAAGGCAGTCTAGCCATATTTTTCTGTTGCTACACAAATCAGAAAATACTGGGTTTGGGGAATTATACAGCAACTGAAGAAATGAATTTGTGTGAAGTGGGCTGATAGAGTTCTTGCTTGAATAATACCTTAAATACCACTAGGATTTTCTTTTATTATCAGCAGCATGCTGGGGTACCCACTGCCTGGAAATGGAATTATTTACATCTAAACAATTTTTTAGCACAGAAAAAAAATAATCATGATAGGTTAGTTAAAATTTTGAGCTTGTACTACAGACAGGGTTTTTTTAGGCCAATAGGGAGGCACTGTATGAAATTAATGAGGTACAGGAGGCAGGAACCATAATATCTTGGCTTGTCTTTTCGCAATTTGGCATGTCACTATGTACATCACTTTTCTTCGACTTTCTATTTGTAAAACAGGAATATGACTAGTCTCTTTGAGTTTGTGAAAGGCTAATGAAATCTACTGAGGAAGAATATAGGAAAAGTACAAATTATATTTATGAAGTCTGGATTTAATCTTTATTTTTGAAATTGAAGTTTAGAAACTGAGTAGATTTTAAGTTTCAAATAGAATGTCATTTTGAGATTAAAAAAGCTAAGGTATGTGAGTGGGCAAGTGGTCAAAACACATACATGGCCAATCAAATTATCTGAGTTCTACAACAGTCTGTTTCCTCTCCCCTGCACAGCCTGGCATGCTGATGAATTTATGTAGCACAGTGTGAGGGTAGGAAAGACTTGCCCTATGAAGCACTGTATACTGGGATCCTGAAAAAAAGTTAATAATTTTGAATTCCTATTCTGAGAAATGCATAGAAATTGAAAGGTTTCAGCAGACCTCACATGTTTACTTTCCTCTGCTGTTTAAAAAGCTCTCCTAGGAAACTGAAGAAGATTTAACAGAGATCTCCAGAAACTAATTTCAAGGTTCAGATAGGGAAACATTA
This sequence comes from Loriculus beryllinus, assembly GCA_039877255.1. Classification (NCBI taxonomy): domain Eukaryota; kingdom Metazoa; phylum Chordata; class Aves; order Psittaciformes; family Psittacidae; genus Loriculus; species Loriculus beryllinus. Next base: position 39,697 of record JBCJKH010065555.1, on the reverse strand, counting down.
GAAAAAACAGCTTGACTGAGAGTAGCTGTACAGGATTCAGGAAGGGCTGGTTATGCTTCAGTATTTCGCTGGAATTCTTTAAGGCAGTCACTGCCAAAGAAGACAAAGGGTATACAGTGGCCATCGTATGCTTTCATTTTTAAGAAAACAATTTACAATATTCTGCACTGGAAGTTAATATTAAGGCGTGGAGGCATGCGATAAGTGGAAAGTTGGCTAAATGGCAGGAAACAAATGGAGTTATGAGACAGAATTTCTTCAAGCTGGAAAGCATTTATCAGTAGGGTTGTAGAAGTATTGGTCTGTGGGTCCCAGGGTTTTCTGCTTAAATTAATAATTTGCAGTACCATAATGCTCATGGTAAGGGCAATTGCTCTAACTTGTAGGGATTAAACTTTTCAAATTTTAGATTTCCATTGTGAGAAACAGGATAGCTAGCACTACTTTTGCTACTAAATTTGTGTAGTATTCTGCAAAAAGAAGTTTGGTAATACATATAATTCTAGGTAAAGCAAGAGATTATTTATTATAACATGCCTGTCTTTTCAAATAAGGTTCTTCCCAGAACTTTCTACTTTTGGATTTCTCTAGGAACTGATTCATCCTAGGTACTTACCAGGTATTTTCTAGGTTTGAAAGTGTAAACAATACTTCTGAATTGTTATAAAACTAAGAGCTGTTAACAATAGCATAAAATTTCTTAGAAAACATCAGTTTGCTTTTTTGTTTCTGTTTCCTTTTATTCCCTTTTCCTCATAGAGACAACATAGTACTTAGATAAGTCTAGTAATTAAAAAGATGAGCTCATAAAATCTCAGAATCTTAGAATAGTTAGGGTTGGAAAGGACCTTAAGATCACCTAGTTCTAACCTCCCTGCCATGGGTAGGGACACTGATGTCTGAACTGAAGGAGTATGTGATAGTAGGAAAGAAAAGCATGAATAGAATTATTGAAGATTAAAATATAACAAGACAGAGGTGGTTAAAATTGTGTATTTGAAAGAAGATAAATTGGGGGTAAAATGTCAGGTGAATCGTGAAAAGGTACTGGACTGCAAGGTTTCTGTGAAGAAAACTTAAGAAGCGGGTGTGTGCTTTAGGAAAGTAGAAAACCACGAGTTTTATCAAATAATATTGCTGCTATAAGCAGCTAGTTACTTCTGTAAGTGAAAAAGCATACTGCACAAATGAATAAATCAGACCTACATATGGGAGGAAAATGAAAACATAAGCATTCAAACTGAAAATCTGAAAGATGTTTTCCAGTATTTTCTCTGTTCTTTTTTTTTTTTTTTTTTTTTTAAATGGTACTGATTTTACGTTGTTGCCTGTAATTTTAGCAAAATAAGAAAGCAAGCAAACAATAGGCAGTACCATTCCTGCTTTTTTTCAGATCTGTACGAGAGAAGTAGCAAACCTAATTGTATTGCTTTCTGCTACTTTTTGCAGGATGTGCATACTGTGCAGTTTCTGAGGACATGAAAGTTTCTGACCTTTCTCCTCATGCTTCAGAAAACCTTGGTAGCCTGATAGTTCACAAATAAATTCCTTATTGCCAGTATTACAACTGCTAAAATATTACTAGAGAATGAGTTTAAACAGCAGACTTTGTTTCAAGATTTTTATTTTTTTGAACTTCTTAGGATAGGAAAGGAAATATATTTGTTACTGTATACTGAAATAGTATATTTGCATGCATATATTTACATACATATACCAATAAGAAACCTGTATTTTTTTAATGGGTTTTGTTTTCTATTTAAATGAAACTTGGTACGTTGTAAATGATTAACACATAATAGAAATCTACATTGTTCTAATATGATGACTGAATTTCATAAGCTTTTAACCCTAGTAGTTGCTGAACCAACAAACCTCAGAACCAAGTCTGTTTCAGGATACTAATCAGACTAAGAAATCCTTCATCAGTTAGAGATTATTTTCCTCTCCAAATTCCCTCACTAGAGCTGTCTTGCAGCAGTAGACACAACTTCCCTTTGGCTTATAATCAAACTTGAAAATGTTTTAAAACATTTTTAAACCATAAAAATAATCAATGAATTTTTCTTTATATCTCTGCAATTTTGTATAGATGTGTCACCCTAGGTCTAAATGGAATATGGATGCAGAAATCAATGCAGCAACTAGAGAAATAAAACATGAAGAGGTGTAATTTTCTATCTTAAGTAGAAAAATATTTTCTATGCTAATAATATTGAAGCTGTGTACTTATAGAAAGGATGAAATTTGACCCAAATATTCTATGCCTTTTTCTCTTTTTTCTGTGCTTGCATCCTCCTTGCAAACTTACACATTTTTCTTGGGATGCTGTTTTATTGTAGCTTTCCTAATCAAATTTTGAATGTTTTCCATTCTGTGTTTCCAATGGTGTAGGTAGGAATACAAATTTGCACATTTGATTCTTCACTGCCAGTGGCACATTCCAATTTCAGCTTCATCGTTTATTTTCTGATTCATTAAATTTGGAAGCATTAAGGCCATACTGATTTGGTTGACTAATACCTAAAGGCATTCTAGAATTGCTTTCATTGTGCATCTTTATCCTCTTGTGAATGCAGTTCTTCCATTGCAAAAATAAAGAGATTCAGAGAATTTACTTCAAAAGATTCTTCAGACTTCATCAGATTCTGTTCTGCTGCATCCTTCTTTAGTTGTTATATCTAGAACTATATATTTCCCTTGTAAAAGGGAGAGGAATTAATAGACTACAAGAAGACAATTCTGCCATATTTCACCTTCTGCCTGCTACTAAGAGGCTTGCAAAGTTGTGCTTGCAAAGAAGGCATACACATTTGAGGATAATCTCTATACAGACTATTAGTGTCTACCTCCCCTCTCCTTTGTTCTTTGCAAACGCATTTTTGCCATTCTTTGCCTCTGCCAGTGCTTAAGCAGAGTAAATATCCTGCTGGCAAAAACACTGAAAAGAAAGGAGAATGGTGTGAACAGATACTGTGCTCCTACATTCACCTAATCCTAATATTTTCCCCAGCAGTTACGTTAATTTTTTCCTCACTTTCAATATTTTCCTAGTCATTGTTTGATAGTTGTAAGTCCACATGGCCAAAGCAATAGTCTTTTTACAGACCTCCTTTTATCATCCCAACTGTGCCTTGTTTAACTTGACTATTTAATGGCTAAGAGTCAGCATCATCCAGTTCTGAAGTGGACCGGGCAGTAATCCAGCTCTTTCTGTTAGACACAGACATTCATTTTTTTGGACTAGAAACAAATTACTTCCAAATGCTGGAAATGTAAGAAGGCTTTTCAAAAAAGGTTTTCAGGTGTTTATAGAACAAATTAGTATAAAATAGTTTTCAAAATGCTAAGCCCAATTTAAAATAAATATTTAGTATTTTAGGAGTTGTGAAAATATAGCACCAGAAAACTGTAGTCACTGATCTGTAGCATGCATAAAATATATTGTGAGGGCACACTGGTGTCAGATTCCCCATGCATATTTCTATTGTGCCTCAATTGAATTGCATGCATAAAAAGGTGGTATTTGAGGGGTTTGTTTACATGAGACCACATGGCTAGCTGTAGGCTTCATGAGATGACTGCCTGTAGCAGTCAGAAATTGAGCTGCTGTTATTTTACAACAGTTTTTAATTCAAGTCCTGGAAATGAGAGTCTAGATTATAAAGAAGACTGGAAAACTAAGTGTTTGCATCACTTAGGCACTCTCATTCACAGGAAGACAATCTAGTTTTCCACAGCTGTTATCTTGTCTCTTTTGGTTTTATGATGTCTTGCTTGTCTCACACACTTTCCAACTTTTGCAGCAAATGAAATGGGATTTCTACAAATAAGTATCTTACACAACTGGTTTACCTCAGAACTGCTTCATCTTTGCAAGCCCATGCCATTCTCCCTTCTCAGCACTCCTCCCACAGCATGCATTCTTCATCAATTTCTACCTCTTCAGCTATCGCATTAATTTTAGATGTGAGAATGCAGGTCTGAATAGACTTTGCACTCCTATAGCTGCTATATCACTCCTTTAAAGTGTTCACAGTCTCAGTACCTCTTTCCCTCTCTCACACTAAGGCCAATTGATGTGAAAAGCTTGCATCAATAAAATCAAATTCTTACCCTCCTAAACAAGGTCATCACTTCCAGACTGCCAACTATGAATGGTCCCTAAATGGTACTAGTTCCCAGGCTGTGCCAGAAATTCAGCACTACCTGACACAGGCCAAAGCTGTGTCATGGTCTCAGGCAAGAGTTACACACATTTCCTGTCCCAGTGCCATTTAGTTTGTTGGTCAAATATACATAACGCAAAAGAGCACAAGTTTGTGTATATTAACAGCACAAAAGAGAGATTTTTGCTGTCATTCCTAGTGGCCATTGGAGGATGTCTCCAGAGCTGAGATTTCAGAGGTTCTGGTCAGCTCTGAGTGTGCTGATGGCGTCCCTGGGGATTTAATTGAAGAGCTGTTCCAGGTCTTCCTGAAATATCTGTACCTCCATCTATCGCTGCAGCTAAGTTGGAGCTCTCCACATTACATGTCTTTAATTCAAGGTGTGGGAGCACGAGAACTTGAGGAATCCATCACTACTTAGTAGCTTGACACATTTAAGTGTTGATACAGGTTGTTCTGAAAAGCTGAACCGTTTTGGCTAAGTTTTCCCAGAGCACCGCAGTTCAGAACATGTAGCTGTCCCATGGGATATCAGCTTGACTAGCAAAAGGTTGGCAGAGCTCTGAGCAGTTTACCATAGGGTCTGAATATGGAAAATGAGGGCCAGTCTTTGTAACTGACATGGCTAACATGCCAGTTTAAATACACCACAAAAATCAATGTCTACATTTAAAAAGCAGTCATCTAAAACATGTCTAGATTAGTACAAGGTTTATGTTCATTAGACCACCCATTTGTTCCTGTGATTAAAGATGTACTTACAATGATGATTCTAGGATATACAGTTTTAGATACTTTCTAATCTAGAGCATACAAATATACCAGTAGTTGTTTATCTAGCTTTGTGTTTTCAGCTAGCCATCTTCTTGACTGACTGTGATGGTCTTATTCCTTTCACTTTTTCTACTTTGAGCTTACATGCTGCATACTAAAGAGGAATGTGGTTCAGTGACAGAAATAACATAAAATATTTCAACATAATTTTAAAAACAATTCTGAAAAAATGTTTCAAAATTTTGGTGGGGATACAAATATTTTCAGTACCTTTTAAAGCAGGTTTTATTCAGGATTTAATTCCTCATTCAATTTTCATGGTATTTTGAAAGTAAATTATTTATATTAGAGTTGCTTGACTTGTTTTTAGAAATTCTCCCTGTAATCATATTGCACTTCAGTCAGGCTGTGACTCCCTATACATTAGCTACAATAAGATAAATGTCTTTTAGACGTGTATTTTTCTGCTCAATGGAAATTACTCTCCTTCTTTTAGACTGAGTGAGTTTTTCTTAAAGTTTAACAGCAAGTGTAAAATAATGACAGAATCACTACAGTGATTCTAAGCTTCCCACTTAGAAATTTTCTGTTTCTTTTCATTATCTTTTATTATTTGTGTGTGTGTCTATTCTAGTTTCTGCCTGAAAAAGAGGGCATTGCACGGAACCTTACTTTCAGACTCAACCAAGAGTCAGAGGAGTTTGCATGGCAGGAATAGACCTGGGAAATCACAGATTCCAGTGTCTCTAGTAGGAAAGCACAGTGTTTACAGGATGATGCTTCCGTCCTTTTTGGGCAGCTCTACAGACAGCTGTGCTGAGGGGGTGGAACTAAACTTCTGGCCATTCTCGCATATTTATGGCTCCTCAGAATAGTTTTGTTATCATCCAGCAAAAAATAAAGGAGAGAGAGTTCCTTCCTATTGCTGAGATTCATCAAGTGGCTTTAAACAGTCTCTCGGGGTGTTTCCTAAGGTAAAGTGAAGAAAATTTGGAAATACTATGATCAGGCAGACTGAGGTTCCTGAACAATAAATGAATGTGTTGGATGGATATTTGTATCTGTATGAGAACAAGTGACCACTTGCTTAAGTGGAATAAGTGGAAGATGACTCTTCAGTTCAGAAAGAAACCAAAGCTGATGCATTAATGAAAGTATGATAATAATCTTTTATTTCTGCGCTGTGCAGAAACAACACTGAACAAGTCCCAGGTCAAATAATATGTCATTTATCTTTTTTTCTTTTGAAATACTACAGTGCAAATAGAAACAGCCAGGCTTTCAGAAATAAAAACTTTTTTAATCACTTTTAGAGAGAAATGAATGATAGTTTTGTATGCTCCATAACTTGCCAGCTTGCATATTTTCCTGTTTCTTTTTCTCCTTTGTTGCTTAGTGCAAGTGCTATATGGTGGCAGATTGTCAGAGGCAAATGATGTGATTTGCTTAACATAGAGTCCTTTCAAATGAATAAAGTAAACACAGAATGAAAGATTTTTCTCTGATCTGTGTTCATAACAGTTAGATTTTGCTTGCACTGAGAGTTGCAGCAATAGGTAAGAATTCTTTGATGCAATAACTTTTCCTCTTAGGAATAAACTGAGTGAATAGAATAAAAGTAGACTTAGCAAGGCAATAAAATGTGCATCTACAGCCAAAGACAAGATGCTAAAGCCCTTTTAAACAAGAGGTGTTCTGGCTTCACTGTTGGCAGGTATATTGGAGGAGCAATTTGCAACTGTCTTTTTTAAAAAATTAACACTTTATTACAAATAGGAGGAAAAAAAAAGCAAGACTGATTACATTTTGTGGCCTCCCACCTTAATGTTACCATTTAATTAGCCAGTGTATTGGAAGAGAAGATTCTTTTGGAGGTAGTGCAATGTGATAAGGTATTGTGATGAATTTGACAAAATTGATCCAGTTATAATAGAATAATAGAACCTGAGTAACTGTCACACTATTATTTTCAAGTTTCCTCTGTCATGGTGAAAACTTTATTTGGAATAAAGATTCACTGCCTGTGGTGTCCAAAAAAGATGCCTTATTCAATTGCATCTTCTTTGGTCAAATTGCTGTAATAATTAATTGTTTAATCCCATCCTGGAATTCTACTCCAGACGTTATATTTTAGCACAAAATGTAAAGTTCTACTTGCTTGAAATTATAGAGATGAATGACTTAAACATATACTCCAGAGCTTTTAAAGGGAAGTTGTTCCTTGGTTCTGAATCTGTGCAGTAAATGTTGTATTTTCCAACAAGACCTTAGTGGTTGCATTTGTTATATACATTTGCCTGAGTTTTGAATCAAATTAAGCATGTGCATAGTTGTTTGCAAATTCAGAGGCTATTTAGTGAGAATGAATTTTTTTAAAAAAAGTACTGGTAGAAATAATGCATAATTTTTTTTCATTACAAAAGATTTAAAGGGAATAATTAAATCAAAAGAAAACAAAAATATCTAATACTTTCTTACACTGTAACGTCTACTGCCATATGGCCATAATTTTTGCGTAACTGATTGGCAACCTAGTCATTACTTCCTCTAGAGAATGAGGTGCAAGAGTGAATGTGTTTGGTTTTGTTGTTACGTTTTGTTTTATGCTTTCTGATGTTGTATTTCTTTCCCCTGCAATGATTTTCAGAACACAGATACCAATGAAGAAAAGAAGCAGTATAGCTATTGTAAATATTTTATAAAATGTCCATCTGAAGCCCCTCAACCTCTGGTAATTAGAGGCCATAATGTGGACATAGACAGGGTAAATTACCAGTTAATGTTTACACAACAAAACATATGCCCAGTACAATATCCTACACTGATGTTACTGAAACCAGAGTCCGGAAATGTACAGTGGAAACAAGACGTGGTACTTTTCTTGTGCCAACACAAACAGCAATTACAGCACAGTGTGAGAGAAGTCATAAGAAATACTACTACATATCAGTAGTTCAACAAAGTCAGCGCTTTTGTGTAATTGCAGGGGAAGAGGGCTGAAAAACATTACAGATCTCAGCAAGAAATGGCCCTTTATACTTTTAAACTGATCCTTGATAAAACAATGACGGGGTCATGAGAAGGCTACTCTGCCAATTTTGCTTCACTGTGGGATCCATTGACATCTGGCTGAGCTGTGGAAGCTGGAAAACTTCTTTAATATTCTCTTGACAGTAAAATGGACATGTGGAAAACATTCTAATCTGTTAATCTTTGGTGCTCCTGAAGAAAAAGGACATTTGGCTTTATACTTTGTGATGATGAATATTAAGTCTCCAGATCTAGCTGTAAATAAGTTAAAAGCATTTGAATGGGGAATGCAGTTCTTATTTTCCAAATATGAGAGAAGATGGATATGCACCTGTGTAATCCAGATGATGTAATAAATGCCAAGAGGTTTTTTAGTAAGGGTAGTTTACCCTATGACTTTGCAATCCACTTTTCTTTATGCTGAGTATGTTTTGTCAATGAATATTGGGGAGCAGAATCTCTGAATTTCCTTGCATTCTATGCACTAAAATAGAATAAAATATTGTTTCACTCAGGAGATTATAATGATAGAATTAGGAGAGATCCAAAGTAATAGATATGTTTTAATAAAAAGTGTAGGGTTTATTTAACAGCATTACCTGTACAAATTATTTTTGACCTAGACTTTAAATCTCATATGGAGCAATAGTGAATGATGGAGATAATGATCTATTCAGCTTGGGATAGGATGCACAAGTTTTCATTTTTGTTATGAGGTAAGTATCTCCAGAAATGAGAAGAGGTATTTCTCACATTAGAAAATGACTGCTAAATAACTAAAACAATGCCTAAAAATAACCCTCTTATACATTTGATAAAAGTTAAAGTGATTTCCTAATTCTAAGTAGCAAATTATATCATTATAACACACGTACCCTGCTTGAAATATGTGATTCCCTTTGGAAACTTCAAGTATCTTCTTTTGCAAAACAAGTAGCTTTGGGAATTAACAGAGCTGGGGTTTTTTTCCTCAAAAAAAGATGAGAACTGTAACAGTTTAAAAGATGAAAACAGCCTTTTTTGTCTGATACAATATGGTCCTTTTCTTTCTTGCCACTTATTAAAGAATTCTGATATTTCATTGATTGTTGTTGAGATCCTTGAGAAAAATCAAATCTATGAGCTCCCAAATGCAGCTTAGCACAAACAGTAATGAAGTCCATAACAGTCTTGAAGTCCACATCCTTACTCAAGCAAGCTCCCAGTGAATAATGATTTCAGTAAAGTAAGAGTTAGTGCAGTCCAATTCTGTGCGTTTGAGGAATTTCTAGAGATCTGTAGCTGTATAAAATGGCAGACTCTTCTAAGAAGTTAAACTGTGCTGCCAGGGCTCCATATCTTGCTGTTGCATAGGACATTAAAAGTACAGCAAAATCTGATGGAAAAGTAGAGGGGCAAAGATGAAGTTAGAGAGAGAGAGAGACTAGACTTATTGGGGATGTGCACACAACCCACCACTTTCCTTGTGTTTCTGAAGTAGA
>JBCJKH010065555.1:0-30143 GCA_039877255.1 Loriculus beryllinus | reverse complement strand
CTTCAGCTGGATCTGCCATTTAGATGCTGCTTTGTGTTTGTGAAGCCCAACATAGTTTGGGTCTCAAATGAAAAAAAAAGCCTTAGGTAAGAGTTCTGTAGTTCACTGCCTGGGTGTCCCCCGTTAACCAATAGCTAGAACATTTATTTAGAAAGAAGGTGAAAAATCCCAAGCCCAGATATGATAGTACCACTGCCTGACTATTGGATGTATTGTGCTTGGAAGCATGTGTCCATCTTTTAGCTCTGCTATTGAGTATGCTTCATTTCTGAGTTAGTTAAATCTTTCTAGGATAGTTACTGGGGGGACGTGAGGGGTGGGATTGGGGAGGGGGGGGGGGAGAAGGAGAAGTTGACCATAGCCTAGCTTGATTCCTATTAAATAGGTGAAATGTGAAGATGTTTTAACAGTTACAATAGTAACCTGAGTAACTTTCTGGAAAGCCTAGTTACTGGCATCAGAGGAAAAGCCTTGAAAGCATGCTTAAATTGTAGTGTGGAACAGTGACAGATCGTTACTGCCACCATATTTGGAATGGTAGTCAAAAGCTTCAGCTCACATTCTGGTATGTGTCAGAGACAAGGGAAACTTGGATTGAAGGATATTTACCAACTGCGCCCTCACATTTTATTTCTACACATCCAAGAGAAACAAGTGTAGGTCTAATTGAAAGTGTGTGAGTGAGAACAATACTAAAACATCACTAATACCTGAAAAGTTTTTTGCACTTTAAATGTGGACGCTTGGTATGCAGTGGAGATGGGAAGCAGTGGCTGGAGCTAAATTAGTGCAAGATGTCCTTGTACTAAAACTAACAGGCATCGATTTTAGTATCCAACAACTTAAAACTGGAGGCTCACTTTTAGTCTGCTTTAGCATTCTTTGGAGAGGGTTACACAGAGGGAAACAGAGAAGAGTCTGACATTAGCATACATTTTCAGACACCTGAAGAACTCAGGAATTCCTGATGTTGAGGTTCCTCCACTCATGTTGGTCTATTGAGCTTCCCCAGACTCCAAGCCAAGGAGCCAGCAGTGGTTTTCAGACTGAAGACCACACATGTTGTATGGGTGTTCATCCCCAGGGAAGGAGCTGATACTTCTTTTGGACTCTACAACACATCTGGAGATGAGCCCTGGGGACACACAAGGGGTCTCCATTTTTTCTGAGTGGTGGGTGTGTGTGATTTCAGAGATAATATGGGGAATGAAAGTCAAAACAAAGTGGGTTTTATGGGTGGATGATGTTCCTAGCTCTAGGGGAGTCAGGTGCTGCTGTGTGAGGGCTTTGTCTGAATTGAAGTCAGATGGGATTTTAAATGCTGTTACCATTTCATTCCTTTAGATACCCTGATGCTGCCATACCACAGTATTACAGTGGAATGAAAATATTTCTGCTTTGCTTTCCTAGTTTTCTCATAAATACCATTATTGCTACAAATTTATTTTATAAAAGTAAAAACTTTCTGACACCCAACCTATTTTGTTTTCTCAGTTTGGTACACTTGGTGCATCATGCTGAAAGTGTTCTGTTTTACAAAGTGAGGAAAATTGCACCTCTAGGAACAGTTTTGGCTATGCAGTTTAAGCCACAGAGTGAATCAACAGAAATCAGTGTTACAGTAACAGGACAGATTTGTAGTTGGGCAACAAGATTGTGAGAATTTGTAGTTTCTTTCTGAGGTATAGATAACCAAGAAAAGGGGTACCTAAGGTAGATGAACTAGGTTATGTGTTCCCTGAATGTAGGAAAATAGTAGCCTTTTCAGATACTGTGATGCTTGGGTCATATTTGCCATTTACACTGATGGATTCACATGTTCCATATTTGCCACATGCATGTCAAATACTAGATCAAGTGTCTTTCCCTGATTCTTCACAGCAGCACTCTCTTCTTTTATAATAACTCAGTGAAATGCAGTTTCTGCAGCCTGCATCTTGAACTTTTTACCTGTGGTTCCATCATGCTTCATTCCACCCATTCTCAGCTCATGTCCCATAATTATGAAATATTATGATAACTCAGCCATTTTATTTGAGTAGGTATGTCTCTACTTACCTTATCCTCTATGAGCCATTCCATTTAAAGTGAATGGATTTTGTTTCTTTATCAGACCTTCACTGTCAGCAATTCCAAACATACTTTCTCCAATCCCAGCAAAATTTTCTTCTCTTAGAGCAACCATTAGTACCTTTACCCTCAAGTCAAATAATCTTTTTGTCTCCCCTTTTGGCATGTTTGTTTATATTCATTTACACTTGCATGTAGCACATGAAAAAAGCCTGGTTATCACCTGGCTACATACAGGACACAGAAATTTGGTGCAGTTGTTGTACTTCTGGATTAGACAGTTCTCTCCCTGCCTACCCCTAAACTGCCCTTTGCCTCTCCGCTCTAGTTCCCCCTTTCTCTCCAGATCCCAAGATTATTATATTCTCTGCTCTATCTGTTTAACTGGTATTCTGACTGTGTCCAAACTTAAATCTATAAAACTAATATCATGTATTTTTAGATTAGATTTTTTCACAAGACAAAGCAAGCAAACAAACTGTTAAACCACCAGAGGTTTACTTGAGAATAGCAACTTCTGCTAAAGAGCATCTGGGTCAATAACTACTTACTTCACATCAGCAGCAGCTGAACTAGAAGTCTGGCAATGCCCTGAGCTGCTTGGGGAGGGAAGGAAGTGAGACTGGAAAGTGACTCCGTGCTCTGATGAGCGCATCGTCAAGGAGACCTTGAAATGTGTCTCCTGCGCCCCCTGCAGGCCTAGTGGCCCTGAGCGGAACAAGGGTTGGGTACAGCCTCGAATTAGCAAACCTTGTAACAAATGAGTTCACATATTCAAACAAGGAGCAAAATAAGGCTACATAGGCAATACTAATAGTAATTTGTGAACATCTGCTTCCCAATATTAACTCTGTTGTGTTATGGTATGGGATTTTTGTTAGGAATTTCTAAGCTTTTCAAAATCTCAAAATCAGCCTCATGTTTAATGACATTGATTCCCTCTAAACATCCGTGAATGTTCTCTGAAGAAGTGGATCTGCAACCGAGCTCAGCTTCTCAACCACACCAAGGAGAAGCTTTTTTTTTTTTTTTTTTTTTTTTTTTTGTGCAGATGATGCTGTTAGACAGATACACAGATTTTCCAGCTAAATTTCAGAGAAATTGCTTCACAGTTCTGTGTTGAGTCGGGGGGAAGGAGCATGGTCAGCTACTGCTCTCCTGGCTCTCAGGCATTTTAGCTGTGAGACTGATCTGTTCCTGACAATGAGGTGGAACTTTCCTAAGCTTGTAACTAAGTCCAGACTGTGTGATCTCTCCTCCTGTGCCAAATTTGAGAGTACAAAGCTACAAAAATATGTCCAAGAATATCATGTTAGAATTACTGAATATTAGCATAACAAAATGTTTTTCTTTCCCAAAACTTGTACTCGGAAGTGGCCAACCCAATTTTTCACTAAAACTTTCCAAAACAATCCAGCCTGAGGCAGAGACAAGGCATGGAATATATAAGCTCCAGCAGTTAAAGGCTGACAAAGTAATAAACAACTGAAAGTAGGGCCTTATGATGGAAAGTGTTAGGGAACTTTAGATGTCATTGCCAGCTTTGCTTATAATAAATGTGTCAGTAGCAATATGAAAAGATGTGTGCAATAAGTTAAAGGAATGCTGTATTAACCTATTTTATGCAGCATGTCTGCCCACAAATTGCTTGCATCTCAGTATGTTTTGGGGAAAAAGGATTTTTTCTTTTCACTAAATGTATTAATTTTCTAACTAAATGAGCCAGGAAACTGGAGATTTTAATGTAACAGTGACACCCTGTGGCCAGTAGTGATGGGTTAACTGAAAATAAGTCTGTCGTGACGCAATAATCTTCAGCAAGACTGAAGAGAGAAAAAGAAGCAGGAAGTAAGTTAACTTTCAGGGTTTTCCACAGAGAGATGTTGTCCTATTTTATTGCCTTATATGTAGAAATTTATGCTTTCTATTGCTCAAATACTAAAATAATATTTATTTACTTACATCTGTTTTATTGAAATAAAGGGGGATGACAAGCCTTGATTTTAGGCAACTTGATAATGTAACTCATGTTTAGCCTAGCATGTGTAGATCCTCCTTTTGCTTTTTCTTCCCTTCCTTCTCTTTTCCTTGAGCAAATGCTGAACAAATACAGTGGTTCTTTATCATACCTACATGCACTTATCTTTAAGGTGTCATGATACTAAACTTCACAATGCTGTGGCCCTTAAACTTAAATCTTTTCCTGTTTAATGCATACCTAAGATCCTTGATATTATAGTTTCAAAATCTAATAGTTTAAAAAAGTCCTAATTTATGAGAGACCTGATTTATAGCTTCTGACTTATATCTCATGCATTCATGGATTTACTGATGCTGACCCTGCAATTTTTAAGAGGTGTCCCTCTTAAAAAGTTCCGAAGTTAAACTTCTGTCAGACAAAGCCAAGTTTAAAGATCAGTATGGAAGGAGGCTGATTGTCCCAGCAAGAAATTATGGGGAGGTAGTAAAGCAAACTGAGAAACATGAAGTGTTTATTATTCACTGGCTATAATGGTTTCCTGTTAAAACTGGCTATTTGACAAAGGTGATGAATTTAATTCCTTGCTCTCTCATTGGGAGGAAGTTAGCATGGGACAGAAGCAAAAAGCCTTCTGCCTTCTCTAGAGAGTAAGCTAAAACTAGCCAAAGCTAAAGTTTCGAAGGTGTCAGGAATTTAGTGATTATCAAAACTCTGCAAGTGTCAAAAAAGACTGGCGCACTTAAGCTGTCTTGTAAGCCAAGCCATTGTTCACTCACACACATGTCCATACATCAGCAGCCCAGTGAGTGCTCGTCTAGATCATATCCTGCAAAATAGTTGCAGTGCAATTTCTCACAAATCTCAGCACAATTTAGTGCCTGTCAGGAAGTGACAATGAGACTGTGGGCTTCTTAAAGATCACATATTGACAGTGAATATGAGATCTGATTGACAGTATTGCTGAAAAGCTTGAAACTCATTATCTCCTGTAAAAGGCTGACAAATACTGGACATATGATGAGGGAAGTGGCTTTGTTTTACACATTATGTCAATTTTTAGCTTTTCTTTTAGAGGTCCTTATGCTTTTAATGACTGCAAAAACAAAACAGCTTCATAGCTGCTCAGACTTGCAGAGAAGTTATTTATTAGGTGCTATTTCAGACTCTGTGCTTGAACAGCCTGGACTGTAATATTAACCTCCAAATTAGTTAGTAGTGCTGCTGAAGGATGTTTTCCAACATCTGTTTTTAGCACTGTTAGAATGGAGCTTGGAGAATGGATTATTTAATTCATATTAATGGAGAATGGGACTATGCTGAAGATGAACTGCAGCAATTGTGCACATGAATCAGAAAACGCATTATGTTGCCTGTACAACATGCAAGAGCAGACAGAAGCAGCTGAGGCTGCTGCTGAAATAACAGTAGGTTGCAGCACACATCTTATCAGAAGTGCTATGACTAGAACTTTAAAGAACAGCATCTTAAAGGCAGAGGCACATGCTTATTGCATATTAAGAACACTGATCTGAAGGCCTGACAGATTTGGAGGTCAGACAGAACTCCTGTATTTATACACCATGTCAAGACCTTGTCTACAACTGGCTAAATGTTAAAATGGCAAATCCATCCAGATGCAGATACAATTTTAGACATAAACATGTTTATACAGTACTTCTGGGAAGTAATGGTTTAAGTGTCCTGTACTAGGTTGAAAAGCACTGCCAGAAAAAGGATCTTACCAGTGTAAAGCTGTGACTAGACTTTTTCCTTTTTCTGTTTAGCCATTATAGTTGATGGTTTAAAAGACAGAGCAGTTATCATTGCCTGTCACCTGGAGTTTACTGCTCCCACTGCTTTGCTAGGAGACGGAATTGTTTTTTATGCTCTTGCATCTACACTAGGCACTCCATTTTCCAGTGGAGGTTGTTTGAATTAACTCAGGTGAGGCTGCCTGAGAATACTAGGATGTGCTTAGACAAAGATATGTGTTTCATGTTACCTGTATGCTGCTGTGGTACTCCATACCCCTCCATGTATTCATAAACACTTTCAACAAGCAATAATAAGCAACATGTACCCCAGTGTTAGGAGACTTGTAGTGCAAATGCAGAATTACAGTGGCATCAAAAAGGTTTGTACAAGCATAGCAAGAAATTAATATGTATATGTATCCAAAGCCTTTAGAAGACACCTTTTTAATGCTGGCAGTATATTTTTTTCTTGTTTTGTTTTCTTTTTCCTCACAGTGAGAGCCCTGTGAAGGACTTGAGCAGGCTACTGACAGCAATATACGCCTCACAGGTGAAGGTTCTCCCCAGCTTGGACCTTGCAAACTTTTCTGGCTGTTTTAGCCAAATACAATTTAGTTGATATTCTTCCCATTTTTTTTTTTTTTTGCGCAAGGAAAAGGGTTTCATTCACTGGGGTTAGAAAGTGACAGCTTATACACTCCTAAAGGTGTTTCTGAGTCTGCTGATCTTCCTTGGAAGTTTAGCAACAATGAAGTACCTCAGTACATTGTATGCCTATAGCTTCCATTCTCATGTAAAAGTTACTGAAAATAATACCAAGAAGAATGCTCTAGCAGTTATGACATTACCTTACAGCTGGGGGAGAACTCCATGAAAGACACTTTCTTCTACCTTTTCATCTCTGAAACAGTACTTTCTGATGGAAATCTTTAAGTCAGACAGAAAAAGCCTACATATAGTGGGATGCACACTTGTATCATACCAGCACTTCTACATGTTCCTTTTCTCTTCCCCGGATCTTCACCATACCCTAAGTCTTTGCACTAAGAGGCCTTAGGTGTGTTTCTACAGGGACATTTGTAAGCCTGAAAGCTGCCGCTGTGGAGCTTGAAGCAACAACTTCCAGAGTAAATGTATGCATCTTAGCAGCCAGTGCAAAAGGAGACAGAATTTCTAGTTGAAAGCTATCATAAATGCGTAATCTCTGTGTACTAGACACAGATGTGTTGTGTAACACATATTCTGACCATTGGGTTACAGAAACAGTGTGTGACAAGTGACTGAAATGTGAAATATATACCTTGCTGATTCACTCCGTAATTCACAGATTAGTGTACTTTAAAGTACAGTATACCTTCTTAGTCTCATTGTGTGAGCAGTATTAAACAATACTATCTTGCCTGTCACAGTTGTGCACTTTGGCTCCTTTGAGGTCTTTATTACAGGCTTTGAGCAGCTACCTAGCCTAAGATGATGTTTCCTGTCTAAGATTAGGACCCTGGACAACACTTCCTTGGGTTACTCTTTAATATTGCCTTTCAGAAATGCTGAAACATCAGAGTCTGTAACACCAATGATAAAGCTGTGGAAAGCACTGTTAAAACTTGAAGCAAATGTGACAAAGCATTAGAACTAGAAAAAAACACTCATGGGCATATTTAGAAAGGGGACCTAGCAACTGCAACATGCAGGCCATCATCTTTTGCCTACCTTGCCAGCTAGTTGTGTGTATGGCTGTGACAAAGAAGTCAGGCTCCCAGACTAGCCTGCAGGGAGACATGGGTCCTTCAGAAGGAGAACAACAGAAATAAGCTGTCTGTGCAGCCAGGCCTCTAAGCTGATCTTACTGACTTGAAAATCTGAGTAACAGGCATGGTTTAACCTCAGAGCTCTCCGAATCCAAAGTGAAAGTTGGAGGTTTGAAAACTTACCTGCATAGGAACTCCTGTCCTGAATCTGAGCTGTGATTCAGTCTGCCTGACTTCTAAACTTTTGGTGTATGTCTGCTTAATTAGCCCTAGGAGGAGGAGAACTCTGTAGTGTGCTTAAGGTAGAGAGAAGCTGGTGTCTTTGAAGACCTGATGACTTTTCTGCCTAATACCATTCCCTGCTTCTGATACTCTCTAGAGCCTGAATGCCTCCAAAGGCATCTAATCTTCAATCTTCGAGACTGAAGAGTGTTCTCTGACAAGGGGGGACCCAGTGTTCTGGATCACATGCCTAACCTGTTATGTAAGAGAAAAAAAATGCTTCTCAATTTCAGCTTTATTTTGTAATCTAACTACAGAAAGAAGAGATTGCAAGAGGTCACTAAACAAATCAGTAGAAATTACAGGGTCAGTTTTTTTCTCTATCTGACCAGTCTTCCAGGGAAGACTTTATCCCATAAGAAATTTAATATCTACTGGGCAGAATTGGTAACTGGTTTACAACTTTTTTATTATCAGATCTTGATAAAAGAATATGCTGAGGAAGGATCAGGAGAGAGAAGGCATTTGGATGCAGTAGGAAGAAAATAAAAGTAGGAGGATTATGAATTTATGACAGCTGAGTGTGGTTTTTTAAAGTCTTAAGTGAGAAAGGTCAACATTGTGCAGCAAGTGTTCCCTTAAAAATATTAAAAGTAAAGCTTAGAACCTATATCTGTAGAGAACTTCCATGATATCCACCTATTCCATTATTTCAAGCATCTTTAAAACTTGGATGCCTTTCGAGGCCTTGTCGGGTGTGAAATTTGCTATTTTGGAGGTTGTGTTTTCTTCCCCATTGGTGAATACGGTAACCAACAAGTCAGATTCACCAGGATAACGTTCTTTAAGCTTTTATTTCCCGTTTATTGAACCCAAGAGCTATTTAGCAGATCTGCCAAAAATTCATTCTTCCTTACATTGTGGTATTGAATTTGAATGAAAATATCATGCAGTGTTCCTCATAAACAAGAACAAAAATAATTATTTATATGGTGGTTTTATGATCTTTAATAAAGAAGAATGAAAAGATAGTTAGAAAATGCTCGGGAAGTTCTTTATGGAAGAATAGCCATTAATACAAAACACATTTTACAGGGTAGGTGTCCCAAAATCTTTTGGGTGATATGTGAGTCAGATGCTACTATTAGGACTTCCAACTTGCAAAGGCTTATACGTATGCTTAAAATTGTACATTTGTATAAGTGCCTTGATTGTGTTTGGCTGCATGTAAGCTTTTTCAGAAATAGATGCAGGCTATTTAAAAACAATGTATAGAGAGATAAAGAAGGAAAAATCATAAAACTCTGTTTGGCTCTAAAACAGCAATCATCTTATCTGCCAAAATCACATGTAATTCACCATTAGTTCTTTGTTCCACATCTTGTGTTTAAAGAGTCTTACCTTATAAAGATGTCAGAACGAAGACCATTATATGGAATTCCCTCTAAGGAATACACCCATTTGTGGATAAATGCGTACTTTATTCATTGTAACTAATATATATGTATATATATATATCCTGCAATTTATGAATAATTATAAATAATGTTCTTTGCTGATGTTGCATTTCTGTGTTGTTATCTTCCAGATGGGAGTTGCTGTAGTGGATTCATCTGTTGCAGGACTGGGTGGTTGTCCCTATGCAAAAGGTGCTACTGGAAATGTAGCCACAGAGGATGTGATATACATGCTTAATGGTCTAGGAATCAACACAGTAAGATATTTTTACTTTCTACTTAAGACTTTAAGGAATTCAAAAGTATTTTTCAAAAAAACATATAATACATACCTGACAATTACTTCTGCTGTAAAGTAAAGTACTGGGAGCAAATAGTAGTTTTTACAAATTCAGTTCTTTGATGTGGCTTGACACATAGCATGAGTGTTGTGATGTTCTCTTCATTAGCAATTTAGAGTAGGACTGGTTTGCATATTTGACAGACATTTGAATAACCCCCCTCTTCCTACCTGGAGCTATGAGGAGCTCAGTAGCAACTGCTTTGAGTTATTACTTTGCCTGAGTAACCACAAAAAAATTACTACTGTAGACATTGCTCCAGAAGGTTGACCAGCTCTACAGTGGAAAGACTGAGCAAACCTCAGCTTTTTTCACATACTGCTTATTAATTTGTTGTCAGTTTTTCTTGCTTCAACGTGGAGAAAAATTGTGGTGTTTGGAGCCCAAGCACAGGGCATTGTTATTTCTCAGGTGTCCACTTAATTTATTTAAGAATTGTACAGGAACTGATACTGGCTAGCAGGCATCACATTCATTTTTATTTCCCACCCTTTTCTTGGAGGAGAGGGCAAAGCAGCTTATCTGCACTGAGCTGCACTTTAATGAACCTTACCAGTGAGCACCTACACTTCAAAAGCACACATTTAGTATCTCTGGCTTGGCTGGCATGTTCGTTATTATGTATTCCTGGGAACCAGATAATGCAGTCTTCTCCAAAGAATGTGCTCTTTGGTCTTCCTGTTGGTCACCATTGTTCTAGAAATGTGGCATAATAAGATTGTATTGACCCAAGTGATACAGTGACTTTACCTGTAACTTAGACATAGACTTAATAGAGTCAAATTCAAAGAGAACATATAAAGAGCTCCAAAACTGCAATGCGTATGGTTTGTATTTAAATTACTGCAGAAAGAAACTGAAAGCCTGATGTCTGAAATACAAATATCTGAGTTACTGAGGTACTTGTAACTTGTCTGTACTTTGCAGTTCAGTGTGGCACAGATGCCAGGTGAGTTCCTTGACATGAAAAGATCATGGAACTTTTTTCTGATTTGTACATGCCCTGAGCACTGCGAAAGCCTATTCAGAACCTCATAGAGATCACTGAAATATTTATCTGCTTTCATGTGCTTCTTACAGAGTTCTGTGTAGGTCTCAGATACCTGTTTAGAAAAGGTTTAATCACAAGTGCCCATTGTACTAGTGGACTCTGTTTTGTACTGTTCATACATGCTTTGGGACAGCTTTTTTGTGAAGAAGGAATTTATTCTTTTGAAACAATACAGTTCTTTGAAATAAAAGGAGAAATTATGTATTTCACTTTACATTGCTGCACACCTTAGACTTTCTGTATAGTCTTTCCCTGGGCAAAAAAACAACCCACATCAGCTTTTCCAAGAGCAAAAGGATTCAATTAATGTAATAAAAATATCAATAAAAATATCCTTATTAAATCAAATATACCTTGTTCCAGGCTTTTTGATAAGATTTATTAATCTGTTAATGATCTGTTGTCCAAGAAGAAAGGAGGAATCTAGCTTGTCCTGAAAGTTGAAACCAAATCCCACAGAATCCCAGGAATCTCATAAAATACATACTTCCCCTTTTGTTCCTTTTTTTTTTTTTTAATATTTTCTTTTATTTAAGATTATGCAGTAGCAAAACACAAGGCTTTGCTTTCTGACCCTTTTCTGGCCCATTAAAAAAAGAGTGGTTTACTGGATGTGAGATACAGAGCCTCAAAATTATTAGCTTAATATATGATCTTTGATCTTTGCACTTTTGATTGTTTTTGATACCATGGTCACTTCTGTAAAATCATAAAATCATTATCACAAGTACCTATTAATATGTCCCTTTTTGTGTAATTGCACAAAATGGAATTATAATTACTACTGCTGCACATTTGCAAGGAGTGCTTTCTCATGTTCCTCTCAGCTGTGCACTAAAGCTTTAATTTTGTTGACTGAAAGTCACTGAAAGTGTCTGCCAAAGGATGGACAATATTTAAACATACGTTACTGGATTCAGATTGACTAGTATAGCAAAATAATAATTGATGCTTGTTCTATACTGTTCTTCAGAGCATGTAACCAAGAAGTGACGCATGAAATGAATCTCTGTCAGGCTAAATGTGAAATAGTTTTCTAGCAGAGCTCGTCTACAAAGAGATTTATTGGTTCTACCATGGTAATGGATAGATAATTGTGTCATAGATCATTAATGCTTATGAAACTTTGTAGGAAGACATGCACTTTCTATAAAAACATTTTCTATATGGTTCCTATGTAATTACAGTAATAGTATTTGTGTTTATGATGCCTTCAAAGTGCTTGGCAAACAAGAGGGCTTTCTGAGAAACAAGTAAGCACTGTTAGCCCCACATTACTGACACCAAAACTGAAGTACAGAGAGATAATAGACTTGGTATTTGTGAATGCTGAATGACAACTGGTTAAGAAGTCAATAGGAGTTAAAGGACTTTGCCTTCTGGCAGAAGCTTTTCTGACTTAAGGCTCTTATCCAAGTTCGTGGATGCTATTGGAGGCACTTGTTCTTGTGCTTCATGGCTTCATTCCTTGGTGTCAAGGAGTAATTCTTGGATATATGGAGTGGTTACCAAGTACACTGAAGTACATTTCTGAGTATCTGTCTGAAGATACATTATTTTGACTCAACAACCTTGCAAACAGCTGTCACTCCTCTTTTCCCATCCATGTTTGTGAGTCATACTTGTGAATGCTAAGTTTTATACCCTCATGGTAATCCTTTTTGGTTCACAGCACTTACATGAGAAAGACAATTTAAAAGGCAGAGATGCTTCTATTCCATTTAATGAATGAATACTGTGAGCATACATTTCTTATCAATGCATATCACATTATGCAGTGTTACAGTGCTGAAAATGTGAATTTTGTATAGTTTGGGAGTTTTATTTTGCTGTCTCCCATAGTCTAACTACCAAGTACGTCTAGGGTGGTATGTTTCTCATTTGTTCTAGTAAAAAAACCACAGATGCTCAAAGAATTTTTTAGATTATGTTTTATGTAATAGCACTGTGCAAACTAAACTGAAGTAATGTCCTATAAAGAATAAGCTGAAATCAGACTTATTTGAACTGTATGAAAATGAGACAGTTATAAAAAGATGTCTTTGAACAATATGTTTTAGATAAATACTAGAGCAGATTAGAAACTTCGAAGCTTTTTTTTTTAAAAAAATGAAAATGTTTTTGAGTACATTTCCATGAAGTAATTCCTATTCTTATTAACATTTTTAGTAAATTCCAGGAATGAAAAATGCAAATTTTCCTGATATAGTATATATACCAATATAGAATACTGAAATAAGAACTAGATTGAATTAAAGGATTAAGCATCTAAATCAGGTCTTGGTCTGAACCTTAGTGCATGAATCCATAAGTGTTATGAAAGTCTGCTTCTGGAGCCGTACATCTTATACTTTTTAATTCTCGGTGACATACGTCTCCCAGTTTTATGTGACTGCTCAGTGTACTGATAGTTCAAAGTCCCCTTTCACATCGTTTCTAAAAGAACTTCGCTGGCTTGTAAATTCCAATCTTCATAGCAAGTACTTATATCACTCATGTGATCTAATTCTAAAACTTTTACTATACATGAGTAATCCAGGGGACTAATAATGAAGTACTTTTTTCCTCTTTAATCAGTGATCTGATCCCATTTTAGCAACCAAGTGCTGCTGATATGTATCTTATGTTAGTTAAAAAATGGTTGCTGAAAGCACTTTTTTTTTAGCATGGGTAGATCAAGCAATTGCAAGTTTTTGTTCAGTGGTACTACCAATGTAAATTGTAATTTTGCATTGAAAGGGGCTTCTTAAAGGAGATGATATTTATCCAAGAGAATGCAGGATTGTGTTTCTCACTGAACTCAGTTGCCAATAGAAGTGTGTTTCCCCTAGCTGCAAGTGGGATACTCGTATGCATGAAGTTTCCTAGTGTTGGGTGACAAATAAGTACAGCACTTAAGTAGATATATTTTTCTTCCATCTTCTTCTAGTTGTTTTTCCAGTTCTTTATTCCAAATTCTTTTGAGTGTGAAAGTTATTACTTGAGTACCTGGTCCACTGATGTTAAGATAAATCACTCTCAAAATGGTAGGTCCGTCCAAACAGCTGAAGCTGTGACTCCTGTGTAAGTCACTGTAACTTTACTGTTTCCATTACTGACCTGTGACATGAATTGGGCCCTTTGTTTGCAAAAATTAGACCCTAGCAAAAAAGAAACATTGGGGTTTAAGCATTTTCAACATGTGAATTTATTATTCTTAACATTTTTCACTTCTTTTTTAGGGAGTAAATCTTTATACAGTGATGGAAGCTGGAAACTTCATCTGTACAGCTTTGAACAAGAAAACAAATTCAAAGGTTGCGCAAGCTTCCTTCAGTACTGGAACTGTCAATTAAATTAATGGTTTTTGCAGCTTAATTACATTCTTCATCTACCTTGACCAAGGATATTTATATCAAGAAAACAAATATAAGAAAATAATTTCAGCAAAGAACCAAAATAGAACCCACATATAACTTTTTCTTAGGGGAAGAGTTATTGCTCTGTACTGTCTTGTCAAGAATTATCTGATTTGTAAGTAA
The DNA here is from genome assembly GCA_039877255.1 of Loriculus beryllinus. Taxonomy (NCBI): domain Eukaryota; kingdom Metazoa; phylum Chordata; class Aves; order Psittaciformes; family Psittacidae; genus Loriculus; species Loriculus beryllinus. The sequence continues at coordinate 15,998 of JBCJKH010065555.1, read as the reverse complement.
GAAATAAACGACTGTAGTACAGAACCTTGTGCTTGGAACTTCTACTGATGAGAAAAATGTCTATACGCCAGGATATTTAACTACGTTTTAAATTGAATTTTAGTTCTTTTCAGGAAAACTGGATAGAAGCACTGACTGCATAGTTAATTTTTAATCAAGATGACTTTTAGAACAGTACAAATATTTGCAGTAGTTTATGAGATCCCGTGCTGTGTGTGGCCGTTCTATTATGTGTTTTATTTATCTGAATCTTTACTTTTCATTTGTCAAGTCAGTTGTGTTATGAACATGGAGCCAAATCTGAATTCACCATAAGAATATTTAGCAATAGCACTTTTTTTATTTTTGTTTTGTTTAACATCTGTTAACTTATGGATGACTTTATCTTGTTCCAAGACTTTGTGGTGAATGGCAATCTGCCAGATCCTACAAATCTAATGCAAATTTCCTTATTTGTGACATATGTTAAATTTGTTATATTTGCTTTTTTTTTTTTTTTTTTGTTAACTGTATTGAAACGTATATGAAATTAAAAATTGGCAAGGTTTTCAGCCATCATTCAGGGTAATGGTAGTGTAGAAGGAGCTGAATTTTTGTCTAAGGTCTCATCAAACAATTTGATTTTTTTGTTCTGTAGTCTTTAATTTGACATTCTCACTTGAAAGTAATGAGGTTTTGAGGATAATAATATTCTGCTAGACTAGTTTACATAAGAGAACTACTTACAATTTTTCTCAGTGCTTTGCTGATAATGATATTGTTCTTTTAGATGTCTTAGTTCAGCAAGATGCCAGTGAACTGCATTGTCATTTTTACATCAGTAATAGACAAATTCAAAGAGCGTTATCCTATCTGTAAGCTGTTCAAAAGTGCCATGAAAATATTGTCATTTTTTCAGCCTGAAACATTGGTACTGTTATTGGTTGGCTGTGTAGGATCCTTCTGCAATTCTTGGTGTATCTAACATTTTTTTCTGAACATAGCCTATTAACATAAAACCCTAAAATCTATGATCTTTTTCATATTCTAATTTTCCTCCAAAATATGAGAAGCTGGGAAGAGGCAAGATGAAAGAGAGTAAAAGATAACATAAAGAAGGAGAAGACTGAATCTTTTTTGTCTGGAACTCAACTCTGCCAAGTTACAGCTTACTCTCGGTTTGTCTTTGAAATACTGAAGTGAACTTTTTCTGAGGTCTTTTCGGCAGTACTGTAGTTAAGAATTGGTACAGCTCGAGAAAGTCAAACTTTGCATGCCACGTAACTCAAAGCTATAAATTTGATATAAAACCTCTATCCTGTTTATGCCAAAATGATAGTCAAAACTAAGATAAACTACATTTGTATTACTCTTCGCATGGTAAGAGTTAAAGAATAAGCAAAGAAAGGCAGGAAATATTTTGCCTACTAATACAAAATACTAAATGGCACACTTTCCTCCAGTATCTAGTAAGAAGGCTTTTAAGTGCTGTTAAAGATATGAACACCATTATTTGCTTGACCTGTTCTGGATGCATGTGGTTGGATCACCGCAGAAAATTCTCTGTCCTCATTTTCCCATGATTCAGCTGGGGCTTTGTTGTTTGGAAGCCACTATGGCTCATATATCAAACCACAAACTTTAATAAAACCAGGTCTTGAACCATTCAAAGGTTTATAAATTATGTAATAGATTATGTCTAATGAAGAAGTGAGAAATCCGCAGCAGTACTTTGGTGGTTCTTGGTCTAATATTTAGTAGTCAAGCCTAAATGAGGTGGCAGAATTGACATTATAAATACCCTAATTCAGGTTACATTTACTCCTGAAGGTGACTAACCACACTGTAATACTTTCCTGTTTAACAATAGAATTTCCTCATTAGTTTGCTTCTCTGCAGGCACAGAATTAATTAATTTTGGGCTGAAGCATGCAGTTGTGTTGTAGGCCTGACGTAGGGCCTGTCTACCCAAGATCCTGTGACCATGTTTAACAGACATAAGCAAGACTGAGCCTCTCAAAAAATGAAAGTGAAGTCACCCCTTGGAAAAAGAAAAAAAAACAACAAAGTAATTGTGATGCAAACCACCTTTTAAATATTAGCCTGAATGTCAGACTAAACAATTGATCTGAGATTAGCTTGCTACTCAGCCTGGAAAGATCCAGATGCACATTTTCTGGCATTCCAGTCAACCACCCAGCTATACACAGAACTGAAAAATCACTACTACCGTGATTTTTGTGTTGAAGAGAATACCCATGTAGAGCATAGACTATAGAATAAAAGAGCTAGTGCTGCTCAGTTCTTTAGGAGTTGTAGACATCTATGCTCCTACTAACCATGAAGTATTGATAACCTTGGTGCTAGAAAACCCTTACACTGTGGAGGAGTTTTCAGATACGCCTCTGTGTATAGTGCAGATGCATCTGGGCTGTCCAGTTTGCAATTCTAAGGCTCTTAACTCTCCCTATGCACTGAAACAGGGTACCTATTAAATCATAGGGATGGACAACCTAAAATGGCTTGGTTCTTTACTGGGTCTGTTTAGAAACTACTTAGGAGCTTGTGGAGAGACTTAAATGCAGGTCTGTTACTCTGTAATGATGTGAGCATTGGAAAAGATTAGCAGTCACATCTGGAGCCTGTTCTTTACCCACACGTTCAGCTTCAACCACATAGCAATTTATAGTAATCCAGGGTGGAGGTCATAGACAAATAGATTGTTTGTCAGAATCCTTACAAGGGAGGAAGAAACACAGAGCCAGATAAAAAAATAAAAAAACCCCATGTTTATGTGCCAAAAATGCCACCTGGGAAGAATTTAGGTCTGTGGGTCCAGGTGAGCAATCCCCATAAAAATCCTTCTTTACTTGTAGTGTGACTGAGAATCCTGAGCCATCTCAAGTTCCTGCTACTAAAACTTGTCAGACAAAGTGCTGCCGCTCTGCTTTCCTGGGCTGGCATCATTTTCACTTTGTGAAGCATTTTAATGCCTGATCTTTGGCTTTAAAAAATAACCGTATATTGCGTTTAAGAACACGAGCTAATCCAGTAGATGCCATGAGCATCACTCATGTGGGTAGCATTGAATTCAGCACATAATAAAGCAGTTGAGACTACATCCCTTCAAAAACATGCCAAGTCGTGGAATTGTGCTACTGCTCTCCAGTGTTTCTGACTTTCTGAATCTTTATGCTTATATTCAGTGACCCATCATTGATGGTGCCTGCTCTTTTAGCCCCTATCAGTGTCTCTCACTGCGTACATTGCTGTTTCATCACACTGAATTAACCCTCTGGCTGCAGAAGGCTTGCATCCAGGTGTTTGGCTTCCATGAGCAGATGTTCTTATTACTATGTCATTATAAAAATTATATGTGTATATATTTGTTGAAAGGTATGAAGAAAAAGCAGCAGAGTGCTGAATATCATGATCACAGTTTTGGGAAGTGGGGACATACTGTCTCTCTGTTTTGCTGATGGTCCTCTGTAAATGTTGAAATGGGGGTAGCATAAACTCAGCGCATGAAGCAGAGAAGTAGTTACTGACTGCCCTGCCAACTCTTATTGGAGAAAAATTAGGTGTACCAAGATATTTACTTCTTTGTAGCTCACTGTACCAGTCACTGCAGAGATCTTGCAGAACAACATCGAGATCGTCTTACTTGTGCCAGGGTCATGCAGTATGTAAACTGGAGTCCCCAGTGGTCTTTGATCTGTGCCCTGCTCTGAACCTGTGGCCAGTGTCATGTTGCTGGAAATTTCTCTAATACTTTCACAGTAGTTTTGCTTTTCCCCATATGGTTTGGCAATAGCTAGAAAGTAAAATACCGGCTTCCTCAGCACATCAAGACATTATGTTGTTCTGAAGATGTGGCTGTGATTCTTTTCGAGAAGTTAATCAGTTCCGTTAGTAATGGGCATAAGTGTTCTTCAGTGCCTTTTACAAGACAGCAATGACATGGAACCCATACATGGATAGTGCTAATGTATTCCAGAAGCAGCTTGCTTTGTAGTTTAAACTTTTACGTATTTAAGCAACTTGGCTCTGAACCAGCACTTTAATATTTCATTTTCATGTATAAACAGAGTTTATGGAAATAAGAAGTAAATATTCTGGTCTTGAAAATAAATCCAGAGAGGCTTTAGCTAATTTTCCTTTCTTAATAGCATCATTTGAGTTCATAAAACTTTTATGATTGTAATAAGGATTCATGAAATGAAGACTGCAAGTCTGTGAGGTAAAATGCCTATGTTTTGGATCAGTGCTGTTGAAATGAAATACTATTTGTCCACTGAGTTATTCTTAAGGAGTAAAAATATTGTTTAGTTATTGTGATGCCTAAAAAAAATGAGTATTCTCTGCCACTGTTTTCTTTTAATATGGTTTCTCAGACTGCCTTAAGTTCTCTTTATAGATTTATAGTCTGGGCTGAACAGAAGAATCAGTCTGGAGAAGTGAATGAAAGACACCTTCCAGTTCTTGACTTACTGATCAATGCTTTTCTTATGTTATATTTTTGAAGATTTTTTTTTCTCTATGGTCCTGCTCTAATGCAGCGTTAGTCTTCATTGCTGCAATAACACTGCAGGCAGAAGGACTACAGCCAAAGTCAACTTAGTCTTTGAAACCAATGTCAGAGAGATTATGTGTTTGTTAAGGAATTATCATGTACCCTCTTGGTTAAATGCATTTGTTATTTTGCAATATGTGGTGTTAAAGCTGAAATAAAGTATATCTCAGTATTTACAGAAACTGATATGCTTATGTATTGCATCAGATTCAGCAGCTCTGACTAACCAGCTGACACACACAGCATTAGCAAATATAAGCTGTCACTCTGACATGTATGCCTGTGTTGACTTTGTTACCTTGTAATCCATTTGGAGTGCATTTTCTTCAGATTACCTTTTTATCAGTTGTTCCTCTGTGCTTTTATAGCTGACAAATCTCTTTTAAGTTACTGGGGAAATATTTCTTCCCTCCATTAACTAAACATTAAAAACTAGAGCCAGGACTGGAGGTAGAATTCAAAAAATTCAGTGAGGCATTATCTAACTTTAGATGTTCCACTGCAGAGTAGAAATCTGTGCCCTTTAAGTGATGTCTAAGACCCCCTATACACTTCATAGGAGACTGAATGATTTCAGCATGTGGTCTGAAACATCATTGTGTTGATCAGGGAATGTTTTTGAAAATGTCAACTCTAAAATTCCCTATTGCGTGCTACCATTGAAGTACCTCAGCATGAGCTGCAGCTAGTTATCTTCACCAGCTTGAATCCAAGTTAGTGTTTTCCCTGGTGGGAAGACACACACAGTAATTTCTTTTAAAGAACTGAATGGTGTGCCTTCTTTTAAGGCACCATCTTCAGGATGGTGTTGGTGCTGCTTGCATCTGTCTTCTATATTACTAGCTTTATCTGACATCCAGCTGAGTACAGGGTGTGATTCTCACAACAGCCTGAACAGGCTGAGTCCATACTCGTCTGTCCAGGCAGCCCATTCCTTCACCTCACAAACAGGTTGGCTGAGAAAAATCTTCCTTTTGAAGAATTCAAGACTCACTGTGGCAAGACAGGAAAAGTGGAGACTTCAAAGCCTTGTAGTTTCAGTACTGCATAAGGGACAGCTAGTTCTGTGCACTTGTCTCAAAAACTTTTTACACATTTAATTGGAAAAAATCTTTAGATAAACTACATAATCTTAAAAGAAAAACCTGGAACCCATTGCTGTAAGACTAAAATTTAGGCTTTCTCTCTCTAGCCCAATTGGTCATCATTTCTTCACTTTGCAATGTCCTGGCTACAATGGAAGGGGAGTGAATGCCATGTCCTTACTCAAAATGACCTATGTCCTGGGAATCCCAAGTCACCAATGAGACCTAATTTTTATCAGCTGGGAATTAGGTGCAGATGTCTCACATCAGAGGAAGAGATTTTAATGATGATGCTCTTACAAAGATACTACTACTTCTAATCATGATCACTTGAACACAGGTCATTCCAGCAGAAATTCCTTTATTTTATAATTAACACCCAGATACAACTGACAGACTACAGTGTCACTAGGAAATATAAAATCAAAACAATACATTTTACATGTATAATAGAGGAAATGTACTTTTCCATTAAGCAATGAAGTGAGCTCTAATGAAGAGAGACTATAAAATTACAGAAGCAACGTAATATCCATAAATAGCTTGCTGTCTTTCAAAGTAACTCACTTGTGTGTGTTTGTGTGTCTAAGCACATATATGGGTAAAGTTTCTAGTATCTAACTATAATTATAAAAAAAATGTTTGTAAGACTGAAAGCTAGAAGAGATGTTTTTGATTTAGGTTTAGTTAAATCTGAATATGAATGGATCTCTTCAAATTCTGTGACAAAGAGGGTTCAGCATTGAATCCTTTTTTTTTGTTTTAAAGTCAGACTGAAAAACCAACACAAGGTTTGCTTCAAATGTGTATTTCCTATATAAAGAAATTATTTTATCCAATACTGTATTCTCAACATTTTTTTTTAGTTTGAATTTTTTAATTCTCATGGTTTTACGATCAAGAATATTAATACACTACTTTCAAAATACCTACATGGTAGGGGTAAACTAAATGCTGCAAATTGCTGGACTGATAAAGGAGATTGTTTTGATTTGCAAACTAACCGAATTTGCACTTTTCTGTTGTATTTTTGTCCAAAGGCTGATTTAGTAATGAGATATCATTTAACTGCAAATCTGGAAGGGATTTTTGGGCTTATGCCGATCCTAGAGAAAGAGGAAATGCCTGTTGTAGTAACTGTAAAAAATTTCTAAAACTCTCCCCAGCAGAACTGCAAAACTATTATTTTGCTCTCACACTAAGTCATTTCACAAGCTACCAAAGCCAGCAGCAAAACTCATATTGAAGAGCAAAGACATTCCTGCTGTTCTGATCACACAATAAATTTCTAGCCCTAGCTCTGAATCAGTCACAGTCTAAACTGGAGCTGAATTCAGTGAAACCAGTATTTAATTCCTGATACTGTGTTGTGTTACATTTAGTTACATTAAGTTACATTTAGCTGGGAATTCAGACATAATTCAAATTGATCAAATTAAAAATATAATTAGCCAGATGCTATCATAACAAGACAGTGCATATGCCATTCATGGTAACAGTTGTGTAAGAAATGCCAGTCCATTATCCTGTGCTGACCAGAATCAGATCATTACAAGGATATAACAATGGCAACTGATTGCTAGAAATTTAAGCTAGGCACTTAAATCTAGCAAAATATCTCAGCTACAGGGAGAAATCCAGAACTCATAGCCAGAAAGTGGGATCCAGAGTGGTGTGCTAGAGACCATGACTCCCAGTACAGTGCATGGGGAGAGTTAAGCACTTCAGGTCTTGCCTAGAGACAGTGAATAGAAAACACAGATGATGAGATGGATCGTATCTTGAGAAGCAGGCACTTCACTTCAGCCCCACGCAAATGGCTTTTTCCACTGGGCATTAGGACTACAAAATTCTTTCTAAGATTACTATATTGAAGTTGTCAAGGATCCTTTGTTTCTTTTCAAAGCATATTGGAGGAGAAATCAAAAAGTTTCAGCAACAATATAGTGAGGTCAAAGTATTAGCCCCGATAGTTTTATTCTTATTTGTACTGGATTGGAATCTTGATCTCCTTCTATTGGATTGGAATCTTGATCTCCTCCTATCCCACAGGTGTTCCACCATCAAACCACAGTCAGCCCACATGTGACTGCTGCCTTGCAAATATTGCATCAGGTACTTGGTACGTAGGAACCTAGCGTAAAAAACTACCACAAATGTACTTTTTAACAGTGTTACTTTTAACAGTGTACTTTTTTCAGTGTTTCTGAGTGGATTTTTTTGTTTCCCTTTCCATCAGAATAGCTAAGATCAGAAGGGCTGGTTTCAAAGATTATCACTGCTAAGCAGATTCATGTTGATGAAGCATTTATACCATTGTTGTGTGCATCTAAAGATGTAGGAAATGTGCAGCTCAGGACAGATCTGTGCATCTACGCAAATAAGAGAGAGGACAGTTCTACTTTTGCTTAGCTTTAATGAGAGTTAATAAATACCAACATCTTTTGTATGTTCAACTACAAAATTCCATAATTTAGAGTAGTTTTTCTAGTATATATTTTATTATCACATATGTACAACAGGCTGGCTTTCAAGAATAGCATAACATAAGCAACAGAGTAGTTCATCTATGACTTTTATAATGGACCATAAATGTTTCAGAAGAATGGTCTGGCGAGGGACTTCTTGACTCATGTTTTGTTCTGCAGGCTCTAAAAACAAAGAATGTGCATGCATTTATCAATAAACTATACAGCTTTTTGTTTGAACTTTGACTTAATTGAAATCAGTGGCAAAATTCCCCTCATTTTATGATGAACGCTGTGGTATAAAATAATTCCCTTCACTATTATTAATGCACTGTTCTTTCTTCCATCCCCTGTACTCTTTAAATCTCAGTTTTATTTATATGCTGATATTCCTGTAACTGTAAACTTAAAGAGAAAGCCTCTGTTCCCATATATCCTTGCCTTGCCTTTTGCATTTTTCTGCATGATTCCTCTTTGATCTGCCTCTGAATTTAATAATGAAATTTGACTCAATATACCTCCCACTATATGTAGCTCCTGCTACATCATGTTCTGTTACCTATCATCTGACAGTGTAATTCTTGAAATCTGGCCATTTAATTTGGTCCAAGAAAATGTATCATTTCAGAAAAGGCCATGTTCATTTGACTAAGTGAATGCACATTTCTGTTTTCTTACAAAGCATTGCTGTCTGGGCAGTTTCTCATAGTGCATGTGGGGGAATGTTTGCAGCATCCTATCAGCAAAAATGGCATTTGGCAAGAATATTAACTACAATAACAGCATTCACAGTTTGGTTTCTAAATATGTTATAATGCTGAATATTCTCATTTCCTTTCTGCATTACCTCTGCCTACTACAGGGCTAGGAAGGTAGGCTCGCAGAATTTTTTGAATTCAGATTTCACCTTCTCCTGCCATGGGACAGGAAATGAAAGCTCCTGAAGCCTGGAGTCTCTGCATGAATGGAGGCCATTGTAGAGACGCATCGTATTTCACGTTTCCCTGCTGACACCCACAATGTCAGTTCTTTCTGTCACTAGGAAATGCTGGACTGTTTTTGAAGATGATCACAGTTTCCACCTCTTAACTAAGGCAAAACATTTTATTTTCTGCTTTTCCAGTTTCCTAGATACACTGATTAATATCCCTGTCAAATTACCTGATCTTTAAGAGAGTCAACAGGACTATTCCTAAGATGAGAACGATGCAGGAGGAGTAGGCAATAATGTAGACTGTTTCACCTAGAAGTAAAAAACAGAAAGCAGAAATGAAATATTTATTTCTTCAGCAATAAGAATATGATTTGAAATCTGAATTGGAATGCATACATATGTAAGTTAAATTAACTATCAGTTCTGACAAAAGTACTTAAAAGGAGAAAAAAGCCAATAGTTGGAATAACTTCCTTCACCAAAAATAATTTTCAGACTCATTCTAGTAAATGCCAGCCCCACTAGCACTTCATATGTGCAGCACTACCTTTTACTCTGTGCCAAGGGGACAGCTTGTTACTCTGATTTGTGTTTTTGAAGTATTTTCCCCATTTGTTTTAAAGTGTTAATTTTATTCCCTGTATCAGAGGAGACCTGGTCCTTACTTACCTGTTAGATCTCTTATCATTTTTTGCATATTGCCGTAATTGCAGTAAGCAGCAATACTTGATCTAGAATCAAATTAATGTAACATGGGATCTAGCACTGTGTTTCTGGGCCCTGGGCCCATGCCGTTTCCTCTTTCCCTTAGGCTTCTCACCAAAAAGTCACTTAGGAGGCTTATGTGCTAAAAATTCCAGCTGTTGAAAAACTGGGAGTTGTTTCAACTTTTATTTTCCAAATAAGGAGAAACTTTTTTTCTTTTTTCCTGAAGAAATTAATTCATCAGTTTTGATCAAATGTTCTGAAGGAAAAGTTTCAGTTGGGACTGTAACATACGCCGCAAGCCTGGGATAAAGATATGCAGAAGTTAGATGGTTTGACAAGAGGACTTAAAATACAGAGCTGCAAGCATAAAATGTGAGACCTGTTTCACTGATTCTGTCATGTTTATACAATTAAAGTTTTATTTATACAGGAACTCAAATTCCGAGCTGTTTCCAAGCTGCTCATCCTTAGTCAGTGAAACATTAACTGAGGAAAAGATGGGGTCCTGGCCACAAATCTGGGCCACTTCTCTGGGTTGAGAAGGCCAAATTCTGGTCTGTGGATCACTTACCAGTTATTATATGTTCTGTTACATTTGTGCGTATGCACACACAGACCCTAAATGAGCCATTTCTGTATACACTGCATACATACAATGCAGGCAGTATGGAGCAGAGCAGGGGTTTGGGTCTTCCTGGTTTTTATTCCTGGATGACACTTCTTTTCAAAAAGCTGTCTAAAAGTCAAGTTTTCCAATAAAAGAGAAATGAAAGCACTGATTGAACCAGCATAAAATGAACAGACCTCTTAATGCAGCAAGCTACTAAAGGTATGGAATGCGGTGAATTTTTGAAGGAGAAGGGGTGAGGTTTATCTGGGTCTCAGTGCAAAACAGCTTACAACATACATGAAAAACCAGATCAGCATTTGGCCCTCCTCTCAAGTTACAACATTTCTTTAAGGTGGTGAGTTTTAGGAAAAGAATAATTTCTAGGCTTTTCTTTAGGTTTCTCGCCCTCCCTTCCCCCCCTCTCCCCCCCCCCCCTTCTTTTCTGAATCTTAATTGCATACTCAGTTATTTGGATTTTTTGTATTTTTATTTTTTTCAAACTGTAGAAAGAAAGACATGCATATAGAAAGAAAGCTGTAGAAAAGCTGCAGGAGCAGTTGTAGAGGCAAAAGTTTCCTACTTTTTTTTAAGTGAGGAATGAGGTTCATATATATTTAAGGCAAATAGAAGTTTTTAGAGTATATCACTTCCCACAATACTAAGAAAATTATTAGGAACTATGTTCAAGGATGGTTAAAAATGGGCTAATATAATATCACCAAAACATTGTGATATTTTTCTTTTAAAAGCTGGAAAAGCTGTTTCATTTTGATAATGCAAAACGTTCTGAAATTATTAAATGAAATTAAAATGTTCTATTTTTGCATCAAAATCTTGTAATAGGCTATGGTTCTGGTGAAGCAATTGCTGGTGAAAGAGCTGCTGATTGTAACATTTTCAGTTCTATGAGGAACAAGAAATATGCTAATGAGATCATGCTAGAAACCATACATTTTCTCCTATCTTCTGAGAGGTGAGGGAATATGTATAGGTAAGACAGGACACAGTTTTATGTCTGGAGAGCTAATTCTTCATTTTATATACTTTTTTTGTGGTTTAACTACTTGAATGTGCTTTTTCATCTTCCCTTAAATATATCATTGGGTGTGTGTTTCTTGATAGGCACTCTGCTCTTCTTTAAAAACCCAAAGGATATTTTATAGAAATATTTACTATTAACCTATATCAAATCAGTTCTTGAAACATGAAATACTGTTAAGGCAGTTAAGAAATATAGATATGAAGTATAGTGTACATAACCTGCCTATGTCATTACTCTTCTAAGGTACAGCTGTCACTATCTCAGTACTTCTCTTCAACTGACTGAGGTTTGGGTTGTCTGACTCCCTGGAGAAAAGGATACAAATATCTACGTGTACCACAAAGAAAGGAACATGCAGTGTCTAAAGGCTTATAAGAGGACATGGGTAAAATGGAAGCTGTTTCCAGCTCAGTCCTGTGGAAAATGAATTGACACAAGTGGAGAGTAGTCATTTCCATTTCAAGGGGAAGGGCTGTGAGGTGCTGGGAGGGCTGCTCTGTCGCATGGTGGTGGCCTGTAGTCATCAGAAACTCGTGGACCTCCTCACTTTGAGGAAGGTTTATAGCAGGGCCACTGCAGCTCCATGCTGCATGTCTTGCCCTTCCTAGAATGGGCTGCAAACCTCAGGGATGCAATGACTGGGGCTACAAGTACTACTGAAGCATTAGCTGGAGCTGTCTGCATAGACACATACATTTCCAGGGCTGAAGTTCAGTACAGGATAGCTGTGGGCTTAGCAGCTGCAACAATTAGTGGGATTACACTCTTGTGTAAATCTACCTGCTTATAGTGAAATCAGACAGATTAATTCCAGCTGGTGCCGAGAGGCTTCTTGGCTACTTGCAGCTACATTTATAAAACAGTCATTTTGACAATTGCCCTGGTTTCAGCAGGGATAGAGTTAATTTGCTTCCTAGTAGCTGGTGCAGCGCTGTGTTTGGGGTTTAGCATGGGAACAATGCTGATAACATACAGATGTTTTAGTTGTTGCTAAGTAGCACTTACCCTGATCAAGACTTTTCAGTCTGTCATGCTCTGCCAGTGAGTAGGGGTGCGGGAAGCCAAGAGGAAGCAGAGACAGGACACTTAACGAAAACTGGCCAAAGGAGTATTCCATACCACAGCATGTCATGACCAGTATATTAACGGGGGGAGTTAGGTAGGACTGGCTGATTGGTGCTCATGGATGGGCTAGGTGTTAGCAGGTGGAGAGCAATTATATTGTGCATGTCTTGGGTTTCTTGGGATTTATTCCTCTCTATTTCCTTTGATTATTATTGTTGTTATTATATTTTACTTTATTTCCATTATTAAACTGCTCTTATCTCAACCCACAAGACTTACCTTTTCTTTTCCCCTTGCTACTCTTCCCCAGAGGGAGTGTGCCAGCTGCTTGATACTTGGTTACTGGCTGGTTTTAAATCACAACGGTGTCTCATACCTTACAAATTAAAATTTCTGGAGCTGAACTAATCTCAGTTCCCTCAGCAGCTGGTATAAGTATAGATAAACCCTGCCAATTACTTGTTTACCACAGCAAAACTCCTCAGTAGGAAATATATGATAACTCTACAATTTAAGATGAAATGAGATTAATTTCAACAGTTTTGGGTCCAACCCAATTTTACTGTATCTCACAAGAACAGGATGAGAATATAGTATTTCTAGCTTTCTCTTCCAGCCAAAAAATACCTTCCTTCCAAAGCTCTATGCTGATGAAAGTGAATGTTTATCTTCACACATGAATCCTTTTCCAAATTAAAGTAGGGGAAGCAATCTCTTAAATTATGTGAATCTGTAGAATCATGAAGATAATTTGCATAGTTTGCAGTCAAAACCAGGCTGAAAGTGCATAACTAGGTAGGCAATAACAGTATTTTTGACATTTGGACAATTTTTGTTTATCACTTTTCGACGTTTTTTCCAAAATGACATAAAATTCTGGCCACATCTAAGCTTACAGCAAGTCTCATTAACTTTTATGTGCTTAGGACTTTGCTCACATCACAATCTTGTCAGCAGGATTGTATCAGCCCACAAATAACTGCATTGGTCTGTATCCTCCTGGGTGTGTGAATGACTGCAAATCTAGTCAAAATTTTTACACAGCCCTGTTATACAGTTGCACCAAAAGCTGGAATAATATTATTCCAACTGAACAGGGCTGTATTTGTTATTCAATATATATGAATATATGCATATATGTTTAGATTTATTATTTAAAATGAAAGAGTCCTTTGATTAAAACATATCTTATACAAGGGCATGATTTGCAATGCCACTGAATACAACGGACAAATCTTACTGATTTTGAACAGCAAGTGGGTTTTAGTTTGTGGTTTTGGGGGTTTTTTTGGTTAATTATAGAATTAAGAAAAAGCTGTAGAAATACTGAGTTTCTTCTGAGCATGCTCATCTGTAGATGGTCGTTAGTGTGAATTGGTGAAAGGCATCTTGTATCTTTCAATGACAAGCTAACTAAAGGATTCTTCTGAGGTTTTCTGTGTAGCAACAAGACATCAGCACATTGTATCTTCTGCTTTCCAAGTAGAAAATAGCCAAGAAGCAAATATCTCCAAGTACCTTCACACACATAAATGGCTGTATTTGACAACCATTTTGCCTCTGCACCCTGGGATTCTTCCTGGGATTTGATTTCAGTACAGATAAATATTTTGTAAAGATGATAACTCCCTTTGCAGCCTGAGTGTCGCACATTTACTAGCATATGAATCTAGGATGCTGGGTTAGATTTTTGCTGATGGGATTTATGAAACAATCTGCAATATGGTTTTTATCATAGGTAGATATTGTAAATCAGATTCTTCTCCTTGACCTGGCTTCCTATGAGATGTTTATATATATAGCTTGGAGACTTCTCATCTAATTTACATGACAGCTCAAATAGACAGAATATTTTATGGTATGGTTTAGGCTGGTCAGCATTCTTCTTATTTTTCTAAGGCCATCCAAAATTCTGTTTAGAGTTCAAGGACAGATTTTTGGAAAGTATTCAGACCTCAGTGGGAACAGAATTAACTGGGTGCAGGCTGCTTTTTGCAAGTATTTCTCTGAATCTCTAAGGGAAAGTATAATACATTTTACCCACTGAAAGGCTCTGCAGTTAGACCTAGTTACAGGGGTGAAATTTCTGACATTTTATATTTTCTCCCTTAAAGCAGGATTTCTCGCATTCTAACCTGCATTATTTAACCACTGGAGTCTCATTCCAGCTGGAGATTCACGCTCTCCCTATAGCTGACAAAGAAAATATAACACTCCCAGCAAAGACAGTCTGAAAAGGGGGTTAATCTTCTGAGACTCCCTGGCTTTCTTCTCTGGCTATATAGAGCATTTGGATGACATGCACGATTCTTAAACAATTTTAATGCTAAAATTACAGCTGATTGCTTAATTATTCACATACAAATTTCAGGAATCCCATTCTCATGAACTGATTTTTATACTTTCCAGGCTGCTCACTTCAGCAATAGTACTGCATGGAGAGTTTGAATTATTTTTTTCACTGTTTAAGGTGTTCAGTATGAACAGTTCTGTGAACTAATTTGTAGTAATGTCTGGAGTATTGTAATCTGTCCTATGCAAGGTAGAACAGGTCATTCTTCTTAGAGTTGGCATTTGAGCATTAAGCTCTCTAGTGTTCTCACTGTATAATTGGGTCCTTCAAAAGGAAATACAAAATTAATATTATTTCAACCATGAGAAAATTTGTATATTGATTCAATATATTTTAATTTTATGTCACTTAATTGCTTACTGTAAATGCATGGAAATAAAACCAGATGCAGCCATTTAGCCCCTGTGATATCCTGATCCACAGTTGCATGCCTTTCTGTTGCATGAGTAGGTAAAGTCTGATGGAGTGTAATACGAGCCCCTTCTCAGACCACTTACTGTTGCTTCCTAATTTCATTGTTGTAGCTACTATGGCAGAAAAAGTCAAGAGAGATACGAGAGAAGTAGATGTGACATCAAAGCTAATAATTTATATTACATATTATGACTACTACTCTCTGATGACTGTACTGAGAGTCAGGCTCTGGCGGGCTTAATAGCTTAATTTCTCTCAATTACAATACAGTGATTGTGAGACATCAATTTCAAAACCACTTATCAGAGAAATTGGTTCAGTCTCATTATCTTTATTTATATAAACTAAGTTATATAAACTAAGCCAAACAGGCAGAGACATTTTTCCACATTATGTTGAATGGAGGAGCAACAGGTAGTACTCACTTGCCTGAACCCATCCAAGGGACAGAATCTTTAATCTTCCGTATCATACACAACAGAATTTTTAAGAGTAGTTCTATTAAAACCATGGAGTAATTTGGCCATACTTACCATTAATTGAAGAAGAATGGAGCTGTGCTCTGGAAAGCTTTTCTCCTGGCATTTCTGTATTCAGCCAATGAAAACCTTTCTTCTTAATGGAAATTTGACCTGAATATTGGAAAGAAATTATAAATTCAAAATATTAGTTTAAAATAATAATTTAAGTGAACATTGCTGCTTTATGTTTTTATAAGAGTTGAAGAATTTATAAAGGCAACTATCTGAAAACACTGTTCACTGATA